>CAJNIZ010028557.1:83346-102199 GCA_905231905.1 Symbiodinium pilosum | reverse complement strand
ATTTTTCGGAGGGCCCTAATGTTAGAGGGGTTGGGGGGGGGACCCCCCTTATTAAAGAGGGTCCAACATTACCTCATGTACATATGTGTATATATATATATGACTGAATATATGTTAGTTAGATATTGGCACAAGCTTAGTGGCACAAAGCCTGAAGGGTCCCAGTGCCCAATACGCTGAGGCCTTCCCGCTTGCAGTAAGTTTACTTGCAAGGATGTTACCTGGGGGGCAATTATGAGGCCTATTATCTGTTGGTGTGATTGTTACGGTTAGCGGAATTGCCTAGCCTATACGCGTGTACCTTCTTATCACTAAGCTCGTCAGCTGAGAATAATCTGGATAGAAATTCCAAGTTTCTCAGCCTTGATCGTAACCTGAGTTACCATTAGTATACATGTATGGTACATACTACCGTATCTCCAGATGCACTAGATTGAGCTTCTTAACAGCAAACCTGAACCCCAAGCAATGGCGAAGACCCTCCAGGATAGTTCGTAAAAGCGCTTTCAGGAGAACCCTTATAAAGGGACTTTATTGGGAACCCCAAACAGGGAACCCCAAGAATATAGTAGGAATTCAATATGAATATACCTACCAGGGTCCTTATATTCCATTATATTCCTACTATATTCTTGGGGTTCCCTGTCTGGGGTTCCCAGTACAGTCCCTTTACCTTATATTACCAGTATGGGTCCCTATAATACTAAGAATCATTGGGAATGCCTGAGACAGAGAGCATGCAGGCTGCCCTGGAACAGTCTGAGAACCGAGCTGCTTCGCTGAAGTTTTCGCTCGGGCTTTCAGTTTGGTAGGGTCAAGGGGCTTTTGGTTTAGGATCTGGAGTCTTTGTTTTGGGTAGTGTAGGGATTGTATAGGGGCTATACTGGGATACTACTACTCCAATAACGGAGAATCAACTGGAAATCAAATGCACGATGAAATGGGTAAAAAGGTTTGCCACTGGGTAGGAGGGAGCAAGGAGTCAAAGAATAGAACAAGCGGCAACTACTATTGAGGGTTCATAGAGCCTAGGGTCTACAGTGAAAAAATTAGCGAACTATTTCAGTTTAAGGTGCATCGAAGGGAATACCCAAGGCAAAGCTTCTTCGCCCTGGGGTGGAGTTACAGTCTTGCCTGAAACCTACACCATCATAAATCGCGTAAACTGCCTGTTCAGCAGTCCAAAGCTTCTGTTAGTTAGGCTTTGGTTAACCCTGAAGCCTATAACTATAACCTAAGCCCTTAAGCCCCAAATCCTGAAACCTAAACCCTAAATCCCTAAACCCTAATCCCTAAACCCTAATCCCTAAATCCTAAACCCTAAGCCTAACGTTTTAACCCAAAACCCTAAACCTTAAACCCTGAAACCCAAACCCTAAACATGGAGCGTTGATGGTTCCAGTGGCAGTCAGTGCAAGGTTGGGGCTTGAAGCTTTGAGGACATTACTTGGGAACTTGGGAGGTTACATGTTCAATCGCATCTCTCTCTCATCTCTCTCTTTCTCTCTTCTTTTGTGTTTCTTCCGGGCTCAAGGCTTGGAATGCGAAGGCCTAAGATTCAGATTTGGATTTGGACGTTGTGTTAACTGCTGGCGGTCGGGGATAGGATTTCCAAGGGGTAGGTTGCTCAACACCTCTTGTGTAATGCTAAACAACAGTCCATTTTTCGTATGATAGGGATGCTCTGCCGTTTTCATCATGAATGCAATGCCTTAGGTTTGTCGTGTGCTGGCTGGCCAGCCCGGCAACCCAAAACCTGTATCGACAAGATTCCTGTACCAGAATAATCCCAGAAAGCCTGTCTGAAGCCAATCTGATTTTGGGCCATTTAGAAAGTAATCTTTGAAGTCCAGGTAAGATAAAACGGTGTCAGTGCCCCTGAAGAAATATCACGGTCTGAGTTACAAGAAGCATGGGTAGCAGCTGACCATGTGGGTGTGGCTTAAAGAGAGGATCCAATTTGCTCATTCCGTTGTAATATTGGCACGCCAGCATAGAATATAGACTCCAAGCATGGTACAATCTCAAAGGCACGTGTTAGTGAGCTCCAGTTCTGGAAGCCAAAGCCTTAAATCTGAGCCATGGAACCAAAGTCGGCAATCTCAACCCTGACTTCTTCACACCACACCTCGAACGTTGCACATCTAGGCGAAATCGCTTTCCAGCGGGATCCAAGAAATCGCGGAGGAGATCGGTGCGTACCTTGACTACTCCGGTGAAACTGTTTACAATCCCCCTTAAGTAGATAGAAAATAGGGTATATGGGGATCTTATTAGAATATGTACCCAAAGCCATGTTCTAGCTACTGTAGGGGGACTATATATCCTACCCCAAAAACGGAGAATCAGATGGAAAATACAATGGAAAATGAAATGGACCCGAGGATTCTATAAGGGTTACGAGAGATGATGCTCAGAATCTTCATGACCTTAGTATACTGCGACGTCATACCCCTAAACCCTAAGCCCTAAACCCGTATGGGGTAGGTAGGCTGACGTGGGATTCTTTTAGTATCAGCCGAAGGAAGAAGCACGAAGTGCTGCAGTCCTGTACCTCCGTGGGCTCAGGGCTTGGGGTATAGGGTTTAGGGTTTAGGGTTCAGGGTTTAGGGTTCAGGGTTTAGGATTCAGACTGATTTCAAAGTTATATGGGTAACTATTCAGGTTTATGCCTTTAAAACCCTATACACCCCTATATAAAACCAGTTGACATTTAATTGTCCATGTTCTTTTTCAGTTGTTGCTGAGCTACCATACTTATGTCAGCTCCTACACCTTTCTGCAGTCTCCTCATAGCCCTAAACCCTAAACCTCTAGGATGTCTTTGGGCGCCTACTTGAGAACTTCCCATATTGATAGACCGACACATGGTTCACACTGGACCAGTCTGTGGGCAGCTTTTAGTAGAGCTCCAAGGCTAGCCTACACGAAACTTTGAAGCAGGACTTTGTCACAAAGCCTTACCTGGAGGGTCAGTGGGACTCGGTAGGCTTCTAATCGGGATAACTGGCTTTACCATGGCTATTTGCCAAACAAAGGTATTCGCTAAGTCCTCCTGACTCTTCAAGTATAGAATTTGGGAAAGTATGGCTTTCTACAGCCTGTCCCAACAATGAAGGTGGTCCTGCACACAAATAGATGCACCAATTCTGCAGCCTGTTCTCCCAGGACTTAAGCAAAGGTGCTACAACCTGCCTACAGTAGACTCCATAGGAGCTACAGTGAAAACTCCTCAAAATCGGATTATATGGGGGATTATATAGCGGAGTATTCTAGGGGGTATGGAGGGGGATACTAGGAGTTTAGACTAGAGCTTAGATGGAGGTAGAGGGCCAGAACTTCCGCGCTTGAGGCTCTGCATGGCATCATGCGGCCCGCATGCCTATGCCCTACACCCCTATGAGTCCCTACGGGTCCAAGGACCCAACTAATAGGGGTTTCATGGCCCAAATACCATAAAATGAATGGTATTGAGGACCTAAAGGCCTCTTATTTGGGTCCTTGCACCCTTTTAAATGCTAAATGCCTAGGCCCTAGACCCTAAACTTTCCTTTGGTTGGCAGGGAGGAATGGATCCTCATGGCTTTATGTTCTAGTAGTCCTAAACCACAACCCTGAGCCCCAAACCCCACAACCCAACCCTAAACCACAAACCCCAAACCCTGACCCTAAACCCCAACCCTAAACCCAAAACCTTAAACCCTAAACCTTAAACCCTAAACCTTAAACCCTAAACCTTAAACCCTAAACCCTAAACCTTAAACCCTAAACCCAAGTTCTTTGATCCCAGGGGCGGCGGTCTCCTGTCCCTGTTTCAGCAGCCCTCCGCGGAGGACTTACTTCGATCCTTGAGCAAAAATCTAGGGTTTAGGGTTTGGGGTTTAGGGTTTAAGGTTTTGGGTTTAGGGTTTGGGGTTTAGGGTTTGCGGTTTGGGGTTTAGGGTTTACGGTTCGGGGTTTAGGGTTTAGGGTTCACGGTCTAGGGTTGAGGGCCTCTCTTAGGGGCTCTACTTCAGGGGGATGATAGGGGGCTTATATAGGGCGATATAAGTTTCGGGTATGATTAGGTTTTCCTGAACTCGCCCGAAGATACGTAGAACAAAGGCTTTGTTGACCCTTGTTTCCAGGTTTTGGGCTCTCATCTTCCAAGTAACGATTACGCACCGTGCCAACCCCCAAACCCCCCTCATCGGAAATACTCACTATTAACGGACCGTACATACTGTCTGACATAGCTAACATAATCGGACTGTTCAATACCTTTGTGCAAATTCTGGCGACCTCACCCCAGTTTACCCCAAATGGTGGTTTGTACAGAGATACTCCCAAACTAGCTAAAGACCTAGGGCCCGTTTGGGGTTTAGGATGCAAGGTAAGTCGATACGGCTCTGCAGAGGTCCCTATATTCGGGCCTAAGTATAGAGCACAGCTATCTTGATCTTTCCGGGATGACAGATTACCGCCTCTAACAGTGCTGACATCGGGAAGTTTCCTGTAAGTAATTTCAGCGCCTGCAACCGCAACCACGGGCCCGTGTAGCTTGTTTTTGCCATGAAAGCTCTCCCGCCGCAATAGAACTGCAAGGCTACATATCAGACTGCAAATGCCCTGAGCGTTCAGAATTCAGACTTTGGAACTTCTGTAGCACCCCCCTACAGATTACCAGCACTCAGCCTCGGATTTTTAAAACAGCAATTGACCTACGATGCGTAATGGGTTACATGCCCCACAGCAAGAAGTGGAGTGGCCCTCTAAGCCCACATAGCCTCAAACCAGGCGACATCAAGACTGAAATCGGCAAGCTCAAGTCGAAGTGATTTCTTGCTCGTGCGATGTAGTGATGTGTCAAGATTCTCAGTTGGACGGCTTAGCTAGTGTGGGGCTTGCATGGGTGCCAGACACCGACCACTGATTGCTCTGTTTTTTTTTAACGAGGCCTCCTTTTGTGAGGATTCAAACGGGGATACGGGGATACTAATTTTCATTTCTATAGACCGCGGGTGCATCAATCAGAGGTCTACTTGCCAATCTTGATACATTCCGTCTTCGTACGGCAACACCATCTGACGGCGGATGGATATTTTGAGACACCAGAGTGCACTCCCACGAAGGCTCCTGATACAACACCACCCCAGAACACACAACCACAAGCATCACCAGTTGGAAGCCCTCAATGTGTCCTATGCAGACTATTTGAAATTAGACGGAATGATGCTCCTGACCATGGGATTTCTTAGTTTGAGGTGCTCCAGGTATAGATACCAGGCAGGGTATATATATATATACATATCTACATATATACATACACATACATGAGTTGGGGCGTTTAGCGTTCTCAAAGGAATCCCCCACAATACTCTATTTGTCCAAGAATTTTGACATCGCTCGGCCATGGCTTTTTTATGCTGACAGTACAAAATATTTGGTCTTCGCTGGGCCTCACTTCCTGGGTCGAGGACCTCAGTGATACTAGGGTTTAGGGTGTAGGGTTTAGGGTTTAGGGTTTTTAGCTACTAGAAGTTCTGTACGACGTCAGTATAGCAGACTACCGTGTATCCCAAGGTATTCGGCACTTTGGGCCATGCAGGATTTCAGTATTTCAGCCGTAGGAGACGAGCCTAAACCCCAAACCCTAAGCCCTAAACCCTAGTTCCTGGGAGTGACAATCCGTTTCGCCGCATCGCTGGACAAGTATGGCCTTGAGGCCTGGAAGTCATTTGGGATGGCACCAATCCCCCTGGATCAGTGTTGGCTATTGCAGGCTAATGTTCCATCATGTTGAACACCCAGCCAGGATTGATAGTTAGATTTGCTATAGCAGCTATAGCATTTCGAAATGGAAGCAAACCCGTTAACTGCAAAGACTGCAGTGCCTGAGGGTATCAGGTTTGAGCAAAGGCGTTATTCTTTGAAGCTCATGTTGACGTTTGGAGTTTACAGGGTTTTGGGTAGGGTGTAACTTTGTTTATGTTTCAGGGCCCAAGGGGTAGCCCAGTGTTGAAGTCAGGGTTCAGGATTTATACTTATAGGTCACTAAAGTAGTTCCCTTTTTGAGAGTTCCGGTGCAAGGGCTATTTGATGCCATGCAAAACGGAGCCAGGCAGAAGCCTGTGGGCAGGGTTACACTACATGTAAAATCGTGTTCCACAAACCCCATTGTTGGGGTAGGTTTGAAAAAGATTCTCAATTTATGTTACCGTCAATTCCGATGTATTTTTTATAAAGCCAGTAGATTGATGCTCAGCGTTTAGGGTTTAGTTTGCATGGCCTTCTTCCAAGTGCTTAGGCCCTACATTAACCTAGCAATCCACGACTGGGAGGCTGGGATATACCAGAGATCACATGTCCATTTGCTGGATAAAAAATGATGACCCCAGCAGATTCCAAAATGGTGGTTTATATAGAAAAAGTGAGAATCGCGCGCATCCTGAATCCCAAGCCTCAAGTATCCAACAACCGAGTACTTGGGATCTAGGCAGTAGTCGTTGTACTATTTGGGCAAGTATAGAAGTAATGGGTACTTGGATGCTTAGGGTAAACCCTGAACCCTAAATTTCCTGGACTGCGCTACACCCTAAACCCCAATCCCTCAAGCCTAAACCCTGAATCCCTAATACCTAAACCGAAACCCTAAACCCTGAATCCCTAAGCCTTCAGCCTCCCCCCAGCCCGATGATCTTTAGATGGGCGCATCAGCGCTAGCGCTGAGCGAGGTCTTGCTCGCGACCTACGGCTGGCAATACGTGCTGCAGAACTTCTGAGTAAATACGTACCAATATTACGGTCCTAGATTCCTTGCATAATTATATGGTACAGGGTACCTGATACGGTTTGTGGGGCTTCTAATTAAGGATTTGCTTGTGAAGGATATAATGGGGAACCTTTCACGAGAGTTGCATGTTCCACTGCGGGCCGCGAAGGATGGTCGTGGACGTATTTGCAGCATCTTATCACAATTACTCCCTCTTGTATTCCCGAATTAACGCATTTCAGGATCCTACGTGGGAAAATATTGCGGGCTCTCCTTCAGATTGTGCAGGTTGATGTGTTGATTTTTTCAGAACTTGAAGGTGCTTCTGCGAAAGTCGCATAAAATTCCCGATTAGCATCTAGATGTTCATGTTGATGTTTATCCTGTATGGCGCGCATTGCCTTTGCCTGCAGATGTGGGGTGCTGATGTTTGGACATCCACATATGTGAAGAGCTGGATGCTCAAGTTTATGCCCCGTGCCAGCCAATGGGTGCAAGAAGACTGGCGCTCGCGTGGAGTGTGTTTCAGATTGTTTCTGTCTCCGGTATAGACGGCATTTAATACCGCCGCAGAGAAAAAAGGGCAGCCAGTTCAGCCGCTAGATGGGCTGGGAGGTATTCAGCTCATCAGTAGTATATCACTAGCCACAGTTTGGCCCTTCTCTTGTATTCTACTCCAAACTGGATTACTACAAGTGCTTTGCTGCTTCCTAGCTTATTGTCAAGTATAACCCCAATATGACCCCAATATAACCCTAAACCCTAAACCCATTGTAGTAGCTTCCATTTTCTTTTCCATTATCCCAATATAACCCCAATATATCCCATATAACCCCATATAACCCCTATATAATCCCTATAATCCCTTTAGTTTCCATTTTCTTTTCCATTACTCCTATATAAGGGATAATGGAAAATAAAATGGAAACACCTATAGTTATCGGACTGGGACTAACCTCCCTCTTCATGCTGTGTGAGCTGCCCATGGAACCTGTGGGGCTATTGGGTTTAGCGTTTAGGGTTTAGGGTTTGGGGTTTAGGGTTTAGGGTTCAGGTTCCAGGGAAATTTTATGGATGAATCAGGGGTATGCCATGGGCTAGCTGTCTCGCAGTCCATGAAACTTGAGAAGCCCAAGCATTGAGTCACTGTTCCCGAGCCCCTCTACCAATCTACATTATCTGTAGCCCTGGAACCTACTATATGGGTAGTTGGACTTCTTGGTTATAAGTACTAGCTGGACTTGTTGGGTAAGTGCCAGGACACACATTAAGGATCAGACCCTCATATGTAAAATCCCGCCGCCGGAGAACATTTCTACCAAGACCCACAATCATAATATCACCGGAAGTTTTGCTAAACCCTAAAACCCTAAACCTTAAGGGGGGGAGGGTGGGTGGCTTGATGCCAGGCCAACATTAACGTTACTTCCTTCACTTCAAGACCTGTTGGTGTCCGACCCCACCACGCTTTAGAATTTAGGGATTAGGGTTTAGGGTTTAGGGTCTAGGGGCTTAGTGTTTAGGGTTTAGGTGTTTAGGGTTTAGGGTTTAGGGGCTTTGGGCTTGGTACGTAGAAGTCTTTGTTAGGGGGTACGCTGGACCATTACCTTCCATGAGGCTAAGATCCCACAAGCTCTCGGTAAAGGCGCGCTGGTGGCCTGCCCTTACACCTTCACGCTTAGATTGGCCGAGCCCAAAGAAAACATAGGCCGACACGTCATATAAGATAGAAAGCTAAAAAGCTTGGAAGATTCAACTGCGGTCCGGAAATAACCTCAGTGTAGTATCCTGTTTTTTGGGTTCTTGGTCCGCTACCTAGGAAGTTTCCAAAAATTGAGGGGGGGGGAGGGCGACGGGTTGGAATCCACTCCATAAGCAACAGTTAATCGTGGTCTGTGTTGGCCTCCCTTCTTCTTCTCCCGGAAACTTGCGCATCCTATCAGAATTCAGCTAAGGCCGATGCCGCCTGGTCCTCACGGAATGCCACCGCCAGGCCTCAAGTGCATCTGAGAAAGGAGTATCCCAGAGTTGTGCATCCTTTTTTGTTGGGACCCTTTAAAGCAAAAATGGTTCTGAGGGGGTATGCATTATATTTCATTATATGATGGTGTGGAGTTGAGCGAGCCAACTGTGTCAAAATTAAGAGCCTCTACTTAGACTTTAGAGCCCAAACGAAGTATTCTGTACAGATGAAGAGCCCTTGTTCTTGTTATAGAAATGATCTGTTCCTTAGGAGATTTTATCATCTTTGGGGGAAAGAGTACGGGGGGTTTAGGGTTTAGGGTCTAGAGTTTGGGGGGGAGTCTTTTCCATGAAGAGCAAATCACTGCCACGTCCCTATGAGTTTCCCGACTGAGATGCGGGCTGTAAGGCCCTCAGAGCTGTTGTAGTGTTCTTAGGCTCTGTGTCATGACTGAAGGGGGAAAGGCAAGAATTAGAGCTCCCCTCTGCGTAGTTGCAGAAACAGGTTTAGGGTTTAGGGCTGTTCACTCCCAAAACAGGACCCCCCATAGTTTTGGAACCAACGAATGGTTTGTGAACTCTTGAGGATTTGCTGATGCTTTCCTGCGGAGACCTTGCATCAGGATGCATCAGGCATCCTCCTGAAATCCAATGTGCTTACTGCGGAATGAGGGAAGGCGTTATAGGCTACTATCCGGATGAATTGCTCATTTTGTAGGTTGTTGAGCACGAAGCCGAGAACTACGGCATTCTCTGGGGCTTCGCAACCAGCATTTAGGTGTTAGATAAATTAGCTAGGCCAATTCTAGCCTCATAGGAACAGGGAGAGCAGATGTCAACAGGATGGTTTGAGCACAATTAAGTCTGAACAATGTCGAGGATGAGCCCCGGATAGTGCCTGGGCAGGGAGGCTCCGCATATCAGCACTGTGACAAACCCCTTGTCGCATTGTATGCGCCATGGTACGGGTAACAAGGCAGCAAGACAGGCGGTAAAATGTCGAAAGCAAAACAGCAAAACCCGCCTCACTATTCAATTGTGAGCTAAGGTCCGGCTCTTACCTCCAGCCAAACGGCTGAAACGTATTCAACTCATCTAGCTTCAAGCCTCAGTTGCGCCCGGAGTTGAAGCCGAATCCAGTTTCGGGCGCACCTTTGTACATTGCTGCGCAAGCCTTTCACTTTCTAGCGATTTATTGCCTTACTGCGATGCGTATAACCCAGAGTCTCCCTTGGACGGTCATGGGGAGTGAGTAAGTATACTTGAAACTCCTATAAGCCATATAATAGTCACCTATATAAACCCCTGGCATCCCTTGTTTTTAGCCTTATTACTTGCCAAGTCTCCCTGACCTCCAAGCACGACAAGCAAGACCACTAGCGACTGCCGCGAGCTGTCCCTGCAACCAGGACACTTGCCGCCCTTTCCGCGCAGCCGCCCGGTTTGGGATGACGAAGTCTGGGTTTCTGGGTAGCGTTCTGCGAAACTTGCTAAAGACCAATAGGTATCATCAAGTAAGCTCGTGCCCTATCTGCTACCCAACCTCTGCAGATTCGTCATGGGTACTGCTGCTGACGACTCATTTGACCTTGATGGTACCGACTCCACTCCGGGGTTCGCAACATCTACAGTTGACCCTGAGACAGTCAGGGAAGACAGCAATGCCTTTCTCTTAAGCATGGCGGAGCCTGGACGAGGCCACGTCCTCTTCCAGATGCTATGAAGCTGGGTTCTGCCACGTGATAATAACAGAGTGCACGGAGCCACTCCCATCCGCAGAGTGGTGGAATTAGCCACAAGTGCCCAATCCAATGGGGGAATGCTGGGACATGGGTGGCATGAGGTTGGTGCTGAACACGGAGCGTGGCCCCCGCGAGGTCCTGCACCCTCTCAAAGATGCGTTGACAAGATCCGCATCATTGGTGGAATCAACTACTCCACTCCAGACGATGAGGTTTTCAATCGCTTGTCCGGCGAGGAGAAGACTCTCATAAACGAGATGTGCCGCTGGGCAATTGGAATTTCCCGCAGAGGAGCTATCTAACAATTTCAGAAGATTTCTGCTAATGATGATGACTCTCATAATGGCTGGGGCAGTTGGCAAGACTGTAAGGTGCCGCGTAGGGAGCACAACGCATTGTGGAAAGTTAAGCTCAGGTGAGTGAGGAGGTTAAGTACATGGGGGGATGAAGAGGTGACTGCGCATGAGGCCACCCTGAAGCTTAACCATTCTTGCGGAGACAGCTAAGCCGGAAAGCCCGAACCAAATAGAAAACCTGGCCTTCACGGCGTGAGGTAGCTCTTCTTAGGCAGCTATGCTTGAAGTCTCGAAGTTGTGGCCAGAAGTCGTGCAACCTGACAGGCATGTGAGGGTTGATCTAAAGGTCCTTTGGGGAAATCATTTGCGGCTTCTTTAGGTCTAAAAGGAAGAAATACAAGGGTTGGGTACAGCCGCCTCCCAGTAACAGTCTATATTAGGGGTCCTATCAAGGGCTATATATGACCATATTATAAATATTATCCAACTGTTACTGAGGGGGGGGCAGTACCCAATACAAGGGAAATAATGTTCCACAATTGCCATTCTGGCAACCGGACTTTTGATCACCTACCGTCTCAAAATCATGCTTGTCACTACTGCAGCTGCATCAAAGGTCAAGGGAGCCAAAAACCCTAACAAGCGACACAGCCAATCCAGCCTGCCGCAGCCCCGAAAGAACACCCAGGCAAGCAAAATGGAAACTACTATATTATATAGGACTTTATAGGGTACTATAGGGGTCATATAGGCATAATGGAAAAGAAAATGGCAGCTACTATTTCGGGCTTAGGCTATTATATAGGGGTTATCTAGGTTGTTCTCAAAATAGTGGGCCCATTTTGGCTATAGAGTAGATTACGGCATCTAACATTTAGGGGTACCAAAACGGGGCCTAATTTTGGGAACTACCCTGCAACCCTATAAACCCCTATATAATCCCAGTTTGCATTTCATTTTCCATGTTCTTTTCCATTTGATTTTCCATTAATGGGGGGGTAATATGTAGGCTATTGAAAGGTTTCTCAATGGGGGAGTCTTATAGGGGCTATTAAGCGGGATACTAGGAGTTTAGGCCCTAGACCCAAAACCCTATCATATGGGCTATGAAAGGGGATACTAGGAGTTTAGACTATAGCTCATATGGGCATGACAGGGAGATTGGGGAGGTCACTCGCGAGGGATTTGAATCACCTCGTCCTAATGTAAAACCTTGTTTGAACCCCGTCATAATGAATAGTTGAATAGTTCCCAAATACTTTATATTGGTGGTATTATATTGGGATTATTCGTCGTCAACTGGTGGAGGAATCATTGATAGGGTCATTGGGAGACATTTCCAGTATCTCGGCCCTACAGTAGGCGCGTTAAAATCCGCACTGGACACGGTTGAATCTGTATTAGATCCCTGTTTAAGTTCGAAAGACATGGCTTAAGGTTGAACATTTAGGGTGGAGGAGTTCGCGGCTAGTTCGTCAGCATCTTTTCTTGTTCTGATTCTGACTAGGACTAGTGATTGGTGGTCCTCCTAGTAGTCGGTGTCATCCATCAAACCTGCAAGCACAAAAGAGGGCCCAACCCTGTTTTAAAGGGAGCCTTTATGAGTTTTCCTTTTTGTGAATGTCGACAAGGCCAAGCCCTGCACCCTAGACGCCCAGTAGCTGAGTTGCTGCTAAGGATTTTAAATTAAGTTACCATAAAATGGGTATATAGCAAATCAGATTTCCTTATTAGAGTAACTTCATGTCTGTTACAGCAACCTTGAATACTTCTGTACATCCCCACAGAACTTCTACAGATCCCTAGGCAAACCCCACATGCCTCAGTTTGGGGGAGGGTGCCCAGCTTGCCAGAAACGGGCTTCCGCCACATCCTGGCATGCCACACGCGCCTCCGCATGGAGCGTCGGGGCCTCAGATCCTCACAGGTACAGAAAATGGGAGTTTAGGGTCTAGGGGTTTAGGGTTTAAGGGGTTTAGGGTTCAGGGGTTTAGGGTTTAGGGTTTAGCCCCACTATTTTGTTCTTAATTGTTGGAAACCACCAAGTCCTGGTCATTTAGGGAACTTCTTAACGTGAGTTTTAGGGGCTTAGATACTTACCTTTGCTTACAGTGGAGAATCTGGTCATGTGTTGAATTTCTGTAAAAGGATTACGGCTTAAGTTTGGGGCTTGGAGGGGATTTCTCACATTGCCGGGCTCGGGCGTACGCTAGAAATACATAGGGGCTGTACGTGGATCATAGGGGTCTTCTATAGGGGTTTTCCCAGGGATTTTGCGGGGAACACTTGGAGAACAATCTTTTTGGTGTCTTGCGAGAATCTGGTTTGGCGCCCACACTCTCACTCACCCCAACGCTAGCTGTCTGACTCACTCTCACTCTCTGTCTCTCTCTCTCTCTCTCTCTCTCTCTCTCTCTCTCACGCACTCACGCACTGACTCTATCCGCCAACGCTGCCTCTTTCCGAATGTGTAAACCTCACTAGTGGTGTCTTGTCAGCGCGTCTGAGGCCGGAAAGGCATTCCAAGAAAGGCAGCCTGGCATGTTGAATATGTGCTGGGCTTTAGGGTTCAACTTGTTTTGGACAATTTAGTGATGCGATCCGTGAACCCAGATTCGGGATTGCAACTAAAAGCATTATATAGTTCTGGGACGAATGTGGGCTACAGGTGCAGCTATTGAATGTGTTCTGCAAGCCGGTGTATGTATCTATCTATCGGCAAGTATCCTGAGCACACGGTGGGTATGTAGGTTTCATAAGAGGATGCCTCGTGGGGCCGTATTCAGGATTATGTATGTAGGGATCATGCCGAGGAATTCCAATTCCAGTGTCAAGTCTTCTTTCTGAAGCCCACAACTCTCCTTTCCAATTTGCGAAAGTGTGGCATTTTTTACTCCGATGCCTTTAGTCCGGCCGTTGTGCAAGTTCTAAAGCTTAGCACGTTACACGCGCTCGAAGCTTCTGATCGTTGAAGTCTCAAGCTAAGAACCTTCATCTTCCCGTAGATGGAGTCCCATTTTAACTTCACGGCCCCTGAGTTGGTAGCATCCGGGTATCCAAGCAAAGGAAGCATAAGTACGACAACTATATACACATCCACGCGTACGGGATGTCAAGATCTGTGCCTGGACGCCAGTGTCCGTCATACCCTGAAGCAAGTAGCGTCAGCTACGTGTACATATTGTTGCCACGATGTTGATCGCTTGAGAACTACATATGGGCTGTTCTCAAAATCATGGGCCCCTTTTGGTTAGAAGTTATATTACGGCACCTACTTTTTAGGGGTACCATGATGGGACCCTAATCTTGGAAACTACCCACATGCAACCTAGCTGAACTGCAAAAGCCTCAGTGAGAAGGGCGAACCCACTATCTGACCTGACCTCAGCCTCAAAAGGGTTTAGGGTTTTGGGCTCAGGGCATTGGGTTTAGGATAATTTAGAGTAACTTCCCTTAAGTATAGCCCAGATATATACGGTAGTCACTGCAGAAGAATATAGCTCAACAGTTCCCTAAACCCTAGATGGCAAAACTTTTTCCAGGTTTGGACCCAATCCCTTAACCCATTTAGACTGCCATCTCGCAGTCCGGTTTAGGTACATGGGGGTGCTTTAAAACTACCTTGCAAAGGGGGCGTTTGAATTACTTCTCGTTAGCCTGGAATGAAAAACGGGAAAGAATACTTTACAGTTCTTACTTTATCTGAAGATTATATAGGAGTTGCTGTAAGTACCCATTCCTTCCTTCTTGCTAACCAGAGTCAAGTCTGCAGTGGCGATTTGGGGTATATATGGGCTGTATGGTTCAGAGTTTAGGGCACATCGCGGCTCCCCCAAAACTACCCTGGAAATGGCTCTTTGTAGAACTCATTTGGGGAATGTGCAGACTGTGGGCTCCGAAAACGGGATGTTAGGGTTCAAAGGGATTCTCCAAATGGTGGGCCCTTTTTCGACGGTCCCTGAATTCAGAAAGTAACGGTTTCGGGGTATCAAGTCGAACCTTCCTAGTGTTCGCAGAATTCCCAAGGAAGGCAGCAAGGAGCCGGACTCTAAACTGTAAACTTTAAAACCCTAAACCCTAAATAATAGCTTCCATGTTCTTTTCCATTATCCCTATATATCCCCTGTATAACCCAACATAACCTCTTCAAAGGGTACCCCTTAACTGTACCAGTGGGCAGTGTAGACACCTGCTGCCACTCTCGGCCCGCAAAAGCTGACAAAGTAAGTCTCTTTAAGGGTTTAAGGTTTAGGGTTTGTGAGCTCCAGGCCTCCCCATGCAATCTGATGAATTAGTCTCCTTATGTACCCTTGGGCTCCAGCTTCCCAGAAATATCTTCCATTTCTAGACTTCAGAGCCCAAAACAGGTATCATTTATAGCCTTGGAGCCTCAGAGCTACCCTGTTTGGTATAATGCATGTATATAGATATGTTTATCCTAAACCCTAAGCCCGAAACAAATGTACATAATTTCGTATTTCCATGCACCGAAAGGGCTTGCAGGTTCTCGTCCATTGCCCATAGACCTGAAATCCTAAACCCTAAGCCCTAACCTGTAAACCCTGAAGCCGAAACCCGATGGCCGTTGTTCAAGCTTCTGTGTGCAAGGCAGATAGATCCTAAATCCTAAGCTTTTCACCCTAAACCCTAAATCCCTCAACCCTAATCACGCTCAAACACTGACCCTTAAACCGTAGACCCCTAAACCCTAACCCTTAAACCCTTAAGCCCTAAACCCCTCAACCCTAATGGTGCGCGAGGCAGAAAAAGTAGGTCCAGATCCAGTGGGTCATCCTCCAGCCGCCTGGATCCTGAACTCTGCTACGAAGGGCTCTGGGTGTTTAGGCTTTAGGGTTTTAGGGGTTTAGGGTTTAGGGTATTCAGAGTGTAGGGTATGTAGAGGGTATTTAGGGTTCGGGGTTGAGGCTATAGGATTTGGGGGTTAGGGTTGAGGGCCCAAAGCCCTCAGAGTATAGCGTTTAGGATGTAACTCCCTTTTTTCCACACTTTCAAGAACTATGAGGATGCTATTTGAAGGGATCCTGTACCAAAGTAGAGTTTAGGGAGCATGGGCCACTAACATGGGCCCTTAGGCCTATTTTAGGGGGATTCTGAGTAGATAGTAGGTATATGAGGATCCCAGGGTTAAGGGTCCATACTAGAGGCCCATGGGTTCAACCTTAGACAGAGTGAGCGGCTGAACCATGAACGAACACTTGCTAAGTTCCCCTGACCTCACCAACAGCTATCATAGCTTTCAAGCACAACTAGTGGGTATATATGGGAAGTCCGCGTATTGTAAGTGATCTCTGATGTAGATTATTGGGGCCTTCTACCTAGCTTAGAATGACCCCTGCTTAGTGCGGAACATTTCAATGCAGATCGTCGAGCTTAGATTTATTGAAGCACCCTAAACCTTAGCACACGCCTGGAAAAGAAAATGGAAACACCAAAGCCGTAAACCCGCACGCATGACATTATTGGGGAGTGTATAGGGGTCCCTTGTTCATTGGCAAGAACCTGCACCAACTTCTCACGAACTGCTCGCAGATTATCATCTTTGGCTTCATGGAATACATAGGAATTGCAAAATGTAGTACAGGGCTGCTTACTAATGCTACATATTCCCCACGAACCCAGATAAAGGTATTGCTGATGCTTGAAGTACTGCTGTAGCAGGCAATAAAAAAGTTGGCTGCCTTTGCCGAGCATTACTGGGATTCCTACATCATGTTCTTTGTACAGGAACCGGCAACGCAAGATTTCAACTTAATGATAGTTCGGGTTGTTTCGAATACCTGAACCCCAAAAATGTGTAGAATCATGGCCTTTTGAGCCATTATTTACATACGTTTGGGGTCCAGGTAATGGTTTTAGAGCAGCTGTAGGGTTTCGAAGGTTCGAACTTTCGCGATGACTTTCAAAGAGCTACAGGGTGACGGGCTTTGGCTCAGTGGTGCTTAAGGGTGGGTCGGGGAGGGCAGATAAGTACCGGAATAGGAGATTACGTAACTATCACTTCATGGATCCACTCCCCCTTCACATGGAAGCCCATAGAGTCTGGTGTAGGGTTTATAGGGTTTATAGGGTTTGTAGGGTTTAGGGTAGAGCCTTCCGCAAGGACAGCAACCTTCATAGGGCTGCTTTTCAAATTTCGTGTCATTTTCAGGGAGTACGAGCAGTAGTCAGTTCAGGGAGGAGCTGGTCGAGCTGCTAAGCGCTTCACTTTTCTTGCTTTAGCCTAGCTCACTCAGATGTCTTTTTTTTCATTTTTTGGCGGGCTTCCAAATAAACACCTTAGGGCTCCCAGTTACCAAAGTAGCAGGCTACTCGGCAATGTAAGCTATAGGGTATACAGAACCTGGAACCCGTTATTTAGGTAATTGGAGCCCGCCGGAACAAGCATTTATACTTCAGAGTAAAAAGGCGAGAAGTTGAATCGTTAGGAAGGGTCCTACAATCGGTCAAATGCATTACATATACCCAAATAATCCCTACATAATCCCTATATAATCCGTACATAATTCCTATAATCCCTGTAGTTTTCATGTTCTTTTGCATTATCCCTATGTAGCCCCAAGTCAGGATGGGCCCTCTGGGCAGGATGGGATCTTCAGGGTGTGACATTGCAGTCTTGGAAGTCCCTTAAACCAACCCTAAACCCTACATCCTAAACCCTACACCCTAAACCCTAACCCTTAAACCCTAAACCCTAAACCCTAAACTTTTGCAAGGTGGTGGTCACAAGAAGCGAAAAGAGCCCAAGGAGATCTGGCATGCTGGCTTCTGGGGCATTTCGAGGGTGATGTAAGGGATTAGATAAGTACCCCCCCAAAGGGGTTTAGGGTTTGAGGAGCTAATAAGGACCATATTATATAGTGCTTAACAAGGCCTAATAGGGTTCTAAATCTGGGGAAAGTACCTTTGGGGGGGTACTATTGTAATCCCTTATGATGAGTGGCCATCGGCAACTCACCTTGAGTTCCCCAGAAGCCTACAGTCGTCCCCCCTCAGATCATCCCCAAACTCTGTCAACCCTAGGGTTGAGGGTTTAGGATTTACGGTTTAGAAACCCTTTCACAGCGGTAGTCGCATGCTTTTGCGAAGTTGTTGGGGTGTTGAATCGCCTGAGATCGGTAAGCTTGCTGGTTTTTAGTGGGGCATTGGGGAGTGGATCTCCTTGAAATAATCCGTATACGATCCCTCTAGAACTGTGCCGAAAGGACCACCCCCGCTTTCCTTTAAGCATCAGCAATTTGCAGTCCATGGCTTGGGGTACAGATTGATGCGCTTTTGGGGCGTTCAGTTTGGCAGACCATTATAGCATTCATTTGACTTACATAGCTTGTGGTACCTCAAAGATTACCGCAAACACATTGTGATGGTTTCTTGCACGATGTATGTGAACGTCGCCCCACACCCAGAGCCACACAGTCATGCAAAGTTTCAAGCCTAAACCCTGCAGCCTGGTTAGCATGATGTAAGGCTCTGTCAGCGTAGGGGGCAAAGGTGGTTGGTAGATTTATTCTGGAAGGAGCACAAGGAGCAACCTTCCATGGGTTCCATGGGAGTTCCTATGGGCTCCTGGATTGCAAAAAGCTCCGACGGGCTGATGGGCTTGAGAGGGATTGAAGAGTGGGGCGTATGGTTTTGAATCTCCAAGGGCAGGGTGGGGTGAGGGTTTGCTGTCAAGATTATTGTGCTTCTTTCAGCGATCGTGGGTTGAGGTCTTGTAGTGGAGCTTGACCCTAGGGTTCTGAGACTTGAAAGTTTTAAGTCTGCTGCTTGATCGACCCTGCAACCCGTGTTAAGTATGCAGCTGCCAGCACAGGAAAGCAAGACATGTCAATGCAGTAAGTCCAATCGGTTGATATTGTCATTCTTGGGACATGGGCAGGCTGACTGCGTTCTCCAAGGCAGCCGATTTTTTTGTGAAGACCCACTGCTTCAGTAGGAAATCTTCTTCCCCGCCAAGCCCTTACCCCTAATCCCAAAGGGTCCACGCACCTGGGCCCGAAAGTACTAATACAGGAACCCCTTTGGGGCCCTAAGTATATACAACATAATCGCTTCCTCATATTAATAAACCCCCCCCTAATAAT
>CAJNIZ010028557.1:64364-78449 GCA_905231905.1 Symbiodinium pilosum | reverse complement strand
TATTAGGTACTTGGACCCTTAGACATCATGGTTCAAGGTAGGTATTACCTAAGCGGTTTAGGGTTTAGTGCCACGGGCACATAAATGATGAAAGTGAGTTGTTGAGGATCGTGCATGATTCTTCGCTGTGCCTACACGGGGCATCTTAGCATTTAGGAAGCTGTATATGGGTGGTTGTCAAAANNCCTATTATGGTACGGCACCTAATATTCAGGGTACCCAAAAAGGGACCATAATTTTGACAACCACCCATATTAGAGCGCCTAGATTCGAACAAGTTTTCAAGGTTCGCATAGGATGCATCACACAGACAACGGGTAGGTGTCTAGGGGGTTTAGGGTTTAGGGTTTAGAGGGGGGTCTACTGCCCCTTTTGGGGCAAGCTGTTCATTCATGCTCTCCGACATTGCACACATTTGGACACCAAGTATATGCACCCAGCAAGATTCCTAATGGAACCCCATGTGAGCTTTATAATCTAAACTCCTTAAAGGGGGTCGGTGACCCACGAGGAAGGATTGAACCTGAAGGATCCCTTTAAGTATATAGTATACGTTAGGAGGACCCCCCGCCCTGTAATAGTGATATACAGCAATCGGAATATAATAGGACCCTGCTATACTCCTTATTATCCCCTATAGTCACTATTTTAGGGCGGGAGGTCCACCTAAAGTATACGGTTCAGTGTTGAGGGTCTAGGGTTTAGGGTAGGTGTATGGTGTACATACCTGGGGTGCAGACGGGTTCCAAAAAATACTTTAGGGCCCAGGTATATGGATCTACATGGAGCCATCGGGAAAGATTTCTAAACATTAGATGGTATGTAGGGGCTTCAACAGTTCCCAATATTACGGTCCATGCCTTGCCAACAGCGATGTTGGTAGTTATTTTGGCTTTACAGTATGTTGTTTTGTGGACGAAGTCCTGGACAGTTAGACACTGCGGTCAACCCCAAACTGTGTAAGGTCTGCGCGCTTCTTGGCCTTGCTGTTTGCCCGCTAAGGGCCCATATCTTCCCAGAACCTGCCTGTGACTTGTGTTTTCAATGGGGATACTATACAGTTCAAATACAGAGAAAAACTTTGTGCTCCTTTTGCACATTGTATTTTACGCAAAGACGACGCGCATAGTGTGGTAGCAAGCTTAAGATTAGTTTAGGCAAGCTGTATAAGGATGTTATTTGAGTTGTTTGCCTAGTGCTCCCGTCTAGATCAAGCGCGCGGTGCTCGAACAAAGGATTGGGATGACCTATAGCAACGATGACGCCCCTGGATTTCTGAGCTGTGGTGATCCAGCTCTGGCTAGGAGTGCTCTTGACGCCAGTAAGCCTACTGATGCTCACGGCATGGTGGCGAAAGAAACAAGCATGGAGATATATCATACTAGGATATACTATGTTATGGTAGATTATACTATATTATATTATATTCTGATATAGTCTACCATATTGTACTATATCATCGTATATATAGGACATGATGCAGAGAACATTGCAGGCACCAGCCCTCTCACCCGCACTTAAGCTCACCAGCAAATCAGGCGCAAATCAGCCCACGGCTTGGGTAAGGCCCCCACTCACTAATAGTGGTATATTAGGGATATGGGTGGTTGTCAAAATTATGGTCCCTTTTTGGGTCCCCTAGATATTAAGAGCCGTATTCTAATAGGGACCCAAAAAGGGACCATAATTTTGACAACCATCCATATAGGGACCCGAGTATAATTACCATTATCCATTGTGGTTAGTATGAGTGGGCAGTGGCCCAACGTATCCTATGGCCATATCTTTGCCAAGCCAAGGGCTTGAGTGCGTAAGGATCGGTCTTTTTTCTCTATTCTACTTCGGCGGTGTGGCAACACACGCGCAAGGCCTTTCATACATAGTCCTCGTACCAGACTAGCACCGCATCGAAACAGAGCACCCTTATAAGCTTACCGGTTCTTAGTAGGGAAAAAGGGAGTATTGTCACTTTTTTCTCCCTAAATGATTATTTCCATATTCCCAATACACCCCACCCAGGGAGTAAGCCTCCTAAACCTAAGCCTTAAGATTAACGCCTGCTTGCAGCTGAATGCTTCAAGGTAAGTATGCCTCCAAACAAGCCCCTCTGAACTTAGGAGACGCTAGAGTCTCACTATCACTTCTAAATACAAAGGGCTCGAAGCCCTCTTTTTGTGAGAAATCATGAGAAACCCTCAGCCTCAAGCCCTAAATCCAGGGTACCTTGTTTTCAGAAATCCCCATATGTTAGAGCTGAAGCTGCAAATCAGCATGAAATCTGACGGACAATGCCAGCGGATTGTGAGTAGTGCCCTCCTGATCAGGGGCAGTGCCGATGCCTGGTGTTTTCAGGGTTTAGTGCCACCAAATTCCGGGTGTAGCGATTCTTTTCCCAGATGAGGAATATCGAGGCCATGCAGCGTTTCTACCCACAAAGGGGCCGGCGGAGGCATGTATCACTGCATGCTTCTTCTGTCTGTGATTGAAGTCTGAGAAAGGTTTTCTTAGGACGTTTCATCACTGCGAGTGCTTCAACAAAAAGTCCATATGCTGGCGCATCATGCCGGTACAGTCCTAAACCTCAGCGTCCTGGGAGGAAGGCCTTCAGTAATTCCATCCCAGAAGTAATTCACCACTATCTGCATGTATGTATATATATATATAGACACAGTTGTGTATTTTTTGTGTGTGTGTACCTGTACGTTGTTGTGAATATCGATGGGTTCCTTTGGCCCAAGTCCCCATAACAAAGATGTGTGACATCTATGGGGTACCCGGTGAACCCTAAAGCCTAAATCCTTGTCTTGGGTATTTTGCCCCAGGACGCGATCCCTGGAGATTTAAGTCTATGATCCATGTCTACATTGGGCCCGTAAGTCATTACATAGTATCTACTACATTGAGAAAGTGTGATTTTTCGGGTCTTCTGACGCCTATACACCCTAATATGCCATAGTCATCACTATAATGGCCTCAAGAAGGTATCCATAATTTGGGGACGCCCTAAACCCTAAACCCTAAACACTCCCCCCCCAAATCATGGCATATTCAGCATCCCTAGTCTCTTTAGGGTTTACCCTCCCGGAAACTAACATAGAAACCCAACAAGTGCCTTATAAAGATTACAGTCCATTTAAAGGGGGGCTATATGGATTTCCATGTTAGTTTGGGGGAGTGTAGGGTCTAGGAAACCCTGAAGCCTGAATCCTAAACCTATGCAGCACCCTGACGTCCGAGGCTGGCTCCCGATTCAAATGACTTAGCCCAGGCTAAGTGTCAGGTTTATAACTAGGGTTTAGGGTTTAGGGTGTGAAGTTTAGGGATATAGAATTATGGCCTTTTCATGGGTTAGGGTTTAGGGTTTAGGGTGTAAGGTTAGGGATGCAGAATTATGCCCTTTTCATGGGTTCAGGGGGGTCATTCTTTTACCTACAGTGGACGTCCAGGAAGGTTTCCGAGCCCGGCGCTGCCCCTGCGAATCACGTCCTGCTTGATCTCGGCTTGCGCGGAGCAGCTAAAGGATTCAGGTCTTTTTCTGGGGCTCCGAGTTTTTAAAGAGCACCTACATTGGGCCCTATTTGGGACTCTGGGGCCAAAAGAAGTGCCAATAAGGGAGAATATCAAGCTCACAACTAACTTGCCAAGGAAACGGAAGCTGGATAGTGTGGATCTACTTTCTGGAGGTTAGAGACTATAGGGCGCAACCCATGTTCAAATCAGATAATATCCTACAGTTTCTTATGGTATCTATGTAGATGACACCAGCGCTAGGTTTGTGGTTTCTTCGTGAGGCTTTATATGTGTCATACTGTTGATGGGAGGAAATCTTGCAAGATCTCGTCTATCCTAAGCTCTGGGAATTACAGTGCTATGGGCGCTTTAGGTGGTGCAAGATTTCTTCCATGCACTTCAGGATGCTTGATACATCAGCGCTTATTCTGTCTCTTCTGGTTGTTGTTTTTGCGCTCTGACACTGGCAGGGTCTAGAGTTTAGTGCAATCCCAGCATGGTGAGGTCTATGAGTGAAGGAATGTGTTCACCCCATTGCAGTTGTGAACCCTGAGCTTGGGTTGTGCCACTTTAGGGTTTAGGGTTTAGGGTTTAGGTGCCCGTTGAAGTGGGTTAGTCTTTAATGAAGGGTTTGGATTGGTACTGCAAAGTGTGATCTGACCGTCCTGCGATGTTGTGTGATTTCACGTATTTGGCGGGTAAGTCTTTGGTATGATGTGTTCATAACCTTCCGCATAAGCCATACAATGGCCACTTATCTCCTGCATGAGAAACATCTCTTGTTTTCCATTCCATTTAGTACTAAGTCCCCTGTGGGCCATCCAAGAATATTTAGGAAGCCATTAGCCCTAAACCCTATATAACCCCATTATAGAGTAGTTTCCATTTTCTTTTCCATTATCCCAATATTGCTCAATATAACCCAGAACCCGTAACTGGGTAGGCCCCTGGGATATTTAATATTTTCCCTAATGGCTTTAATAAGGGACCCTATATACTAATATTTTTTTCAATAAGGGTCCCCCAACTGCAAGAACTCCTTTAAAAGTCTCTAAGGCCTGTCTAGGGCTCCTGAAGCTCTCGTATGGGCTATAGTCTAAACTCCTTAAAGGGGGTTACATAGGGGATTATATAGGTTTTAGGTTTTAGGGCCCGAACTCCGCACAGGGAATTATTAAGTATATAGGGGACTATTATAGGGGTTATTAAGGGGGATACGAGGAGTTTAGACCATAGCTCATATGGTCTCCTGCAATGGGTCCCCCATGTACGGACACACCCTAACCCTAAACCCTAAAACCTAAACCCTAAACCCTAAAACCTAAACCCTAAACCCTAAATTGGGACAGCAAGTCCCAAGGTCCTGGCGCAGAGGGTCAGAAGCTCTCTCAACAATACGGGCGAATGGAAACTACTACTTAGTCCCTAAGGGTCCAAGTACCCAAATGATAGGGTTTTAGGGCCCAAATACTATAGTGTAACCGGTATTTGGGCCCTAAAACCCTATCATTTGGGTCCTCGGACCCTTAGGAAGTGTTTTGCACTGAGGGCTTAGGATTTGGGACAGGCTGTCAGGTTTAGGAATATAGGGGTTGGGCTTTAAGGTTTGGGGTTGATACCGGCGAACGTCCTGCATGAGCCATGGTAACATAAGCCCTGGAAACGAACGTGCTATAATATTGTATTACAGTCATACAGGTTTCTTTATTTAGTATCAGCAGTACCCCTTCCGCATCTTGGCCCCTGTACCAATTGCTGAAAGACTGGGCGGTTCCCGCAAGTTGGGGAACCCTTTCTGGGCGCGATCCATAGTCAGATTATACTTAAAGCAATAAGGTCTATTTTGGGAACCCCTATCTATGAAATCTAGCACTTAGAGTAAAACATGTTGCTGGTGCTCTTGCTATGAGCAGCATTACTGCCACCATTGTTTGCTTTGTGTTGAATGTAGAATCATGGGCAGTTGTAAGCTCTTGACACCAAACCCGAAGCCCTAAACCCTCCCCAGTAGAATATACCCTACAACCTTACGTTCTAACTACTTCGATCCAAGCATTACCTAAGGCTCCCAATTTCTTAAATCAAGCTACTAGGCTACGTAACTAAAGGGTATATAGGACTTAGAACCCATTATTTAGGTAAGTGGAGGTTTGTGGTTACATGTTTCAGGTTGGTGTGTCTGCACGGTATTCTGAGGCTCTCCGCGCACGAGGATTGAATCCTCAAATGTGTATAGAAAACGTGTGCGCCTTGCTTCTGGGGCTTTAATGAGTGCAATGCAGGTAACATGTATCTCCAAGTAGGAATGGGTAGATGGTTGAGGACTGAGGTCTGGGGGTTTTAGGGTTTAGGGTTTAGGGTCTAGGGTTTAGGGTTTAGGGTCTGGGGTTTAGACTTAAGGCTATCATGATTTTCAGCGGCCAGTCCTGTTTTGATGAGACCCAGCTGAGATTTGATAGTGGGTTGTGCCAGCTACATCGTGAAATCCTTTCGCCAAACTAGCATTCCTCAACAGGGACCCTACAAAGACCACAGCCATTGGGGTTTGACCCATGGGTCATCGTTCCTGTTAGGTCTACCCTAAACCCCTAAATCAAGGATCCCTAAACCCTAAACCCCTAAACTTGCTGGCTGTTAGTAGGGAGTAAAGGAATTGTAATGCTTTTTGGTCGCATGTTGTTTGGAGACATTTGTGTGGACAAGCCTGACATAAGGGATTTGCCGCATACATGTGTGTGTGTGTGTGCGCGTGTGTCTGCCTTTTATGTGTCTTCCATTTGCCAGGGCACGCTTTACCTGCTAGTGTTGAAGGGCGAAGGAAACTGGATCCCTCTAACAATCCTCACACAGCCCTCGCTGATAGTGCTTACATTCCCTCCCGAACTCCCCGCGTAAGCCACTGAGTCTAAGTGAGTTTGCTTTTTTGCCTGTATGCTGGCATGCTGAGTGATGACAGTGTCTTTGCAAGTCCATCGCGCACCATACCTAGTACGCTAATGGAAGAACACAGGAACCCATGCAGACCCTCAGACCCTTACAGCCCTTAGCCTCATACCCAAGTTTCATGGCCTCTTTTCACGCAAGGACTCTTCATGCCGGTATAGCAATTCTCATTTGCAGAGCCACCATAGTGCGTCAAGTCAAAAATCATGTCACGACTTTCACAGACCAAATGTGCATCTAAAGTTCCCAGGGTCAAAGATGCTGTCTAAGCTAAAGTCACATCCTGTATTTTCTTCCTGGTGCCCTTGTGTTTCGTAGCATACCAGCGAGGTGGAAGTCGGTACCTCCTTGTGCAAACTAATGTAGACCCATGATTAATAAACCCCCTCCCCTTAATGAGGATTATAATAGGGATCCTAATATTTAGGCCCTTAAAAGGAGTGGGTTTATTAATCATGGGTCTCCATTAGTTTGCTTGTATGCAATGGCACTCGTCCCTGGCTCTTGCACGTCGCTAGGCGCATGGAGTGCATGAAACCCAAGGCACGCGCGGTGTACAGACCAGAGTTTGTGTGGATGGCCCTTGTGCATAACCACTCATTTCCCCTACCTCACCCAGCCCCAACGTTACACATTGGGATGTTTCATTTCAATGATCCATCCGGCCACCATTCAGCGCAAGGAATTGGATCCATGGTTCCTAATGACAGCACTACTTGCAGAATTGGCAAACACTGCGCCACGTAGCAACACCATTCTAACCGAATAGCTTCAATTGCCGACTACCGAGCTGCCCAATGCTCGCGTCTTTGTATGATGCAGATTTTAGTCATGAGTCCAATCGGACAATGTGAACAGCCTACAAGAGGAATAGCCGGATGCCGGTTTCTACGTGTTGAGGACCATACATCTTAGGCCTGCAGCCAGGGATTGAATCCTTCATAAGCGCTCCTGCAATGGCGCCTTATTTGCTGAAGGCTGTCCCCTTGGTTGCAGCCGAGATTCTTCTTTTGGGGGGCAGCGGGGCGGGACAGGGGTTTAGAAGGTTTGAGGGGCGAATACATCCTGGGTGTAAGAGGGAGCTCGAGCTGATCTACTGTAATAAGAGGGCTCTGGTATCCCCAACCCCCAAAAGTAGGACCCCATAACTATCACATGGCTATCATAGGCTCTTGACCTCTGTGGCTGGGGTACCTAAGCCTCATATCGCCAGATCTAAGTCGGCCTCTATTGCGCCACAAGTTCTGGTTCGAGGAAATGCAATGAGCCCAAAGGAAACTTGTGTATGATGTATGTTTCATTCGAACGGAAACTGCTATAGGGAGAGAGAACGAAAGACAACATGGAATCTACTGCAGGGTTGAGGGATGAGGACATGCAGGAAAGCAGAAGACAATGACATCGACTGCCTTATTGGGGGGGTGCACGAGGCTGTCTAGTTGCCCATCTTTTCTGGGCATTACCTTCAGAAAAGCAATGCAGCGGATGCTGTCTCCATCCTGCAATGTCAAAACTTGTAACTGTGGTGAGATCATATACCCTTCCACCAGGGACTTATAGTCCCCCTTAAGTGGATAGCATATGGCTTTGAGTATATTGTAAGAAGATCCTCATATACCGTATCATATACCCCATATTCTATCTACTGAACGGGAACTATATATGTGTATCATAGGGTTTGGAGGAAATCTAAAAACCGTTCAGTATGTTTTAGGGGCTGAAGTGTCAGGGGCAATCCCATGCTACCAAAGTTGATTATTGAGCTCAAGATTTGCCAAGGAAAGCCTTACGCCGTTGAGCCCGACCCACTGTATGCACCAGATTCACTAGATCTGAAACGTTCGCTCGTTAAAACCTGACCTGAAAGTTTTCTAGCCATGGGCTGCAGAGCCTTTCACAACGCATCATCATAAGGTGGAAACCCTAAACCCTAACTTTTAAACACTGAAAGCAAAAGACTCTGCGAGCAGCCTTCTTCCCCCAGTCCTACACTTTTCCCTGATCCCGAAGCCCTATAAGCCCATTTCAGGAGCCTTAATAACCTCTAATTACAGTTCTAGATGCACAGCACATGTTTTGTATAGTGTACTTCACTCAAGTATCCCCAACATGATTTTGATAATTCTTCTGACGAGTACATGCCAGAATCCCTGCAAATCTCCATGTGAGTCCAGGTTTGATTTCCTCTACCATTTCCTTTTCCATTTGATTTTCCATTGTTTGTCATATTTATAGGCCCTTGTAGTAGAAACCCTAAACCCTACCAGAACCCCCTGCAGAGAAATCCTAAACCCTGCCAGAACCCCAACCCCTAAACCCACAATCCCAAGGCTTCAACCAGCTTTGTGGACAACCCACAATCCAGCAACATTGGCGCAGCTGCAGGCGGTTGGTTCCGAGGGTTCAGGGTTAAGGGTGTTGGCGTGTGGGGGTACACAGGATTTGTAGGGTTTAAGGGCTTGGGGTGTGGGGGTATATAGGATTTATAGGGTTTAAGGTTTGACCGTTTATGTGATTTAAGGTTCCGGACTAAGGCTGCAGAATTCTTTGCTGAGCGGCTGTAAAGAGTTCTGAGAGACGGTTTCCCTTCCATAGGCGTATACCAGGAATTCACTACGTCCTTCCTGGCAAATACATACGTGCTTGTGCAGCGTATGTACTGATTCTAGAGGTGGATTGAATGTAACCCTAGGGATCCATGTATACAAATAATCCCTACATTGGGCCCCAAAGTCTGTAAATATTACCTACATTGGGCTATTTGGATCCCTAGGGTAAGAGAACAGACGCTCCGGCGTGCACTTCACGAGCTACGCGTCGCGGAGGGGACGTCATGGAACCTGCAGTAGATCATGGTACACGGCGCCATGGCATATCCGCCTAGTCCTCCATATTCCCAGAGTGCCCCGACTTCTGTGAAGTTGTTTTTTCAGCTCCTCAGTACACACCTGCGTATCTGCGTTTGGATCTACAGTCCTGTACTTGTCATTGACTTGGCCGCGCATTTGAACTTCAGGGCTCTTCTTTTTCTTGGCAGCTACTGTAGGGAAGCAATCCTAAACATTAGCTTTCATTTTCCATTCCCTTCTACGAAGAAATTGAACATGGGAAGCCCTAAACCCTAAACCCTAAAGAATATGGTAAGAGAATAGCAGCCTTCAGGTGCTGGATTGGGTGGCATGGTGGTCTTCCACCTAACTTCGAAAGATTGCATCGCTGGGAGCCCAGAATTAGGCTGCAGGGGTGAAAAGGTTTCGGGTTCAGGATGTCGGCATGTAAGTGTAATTCTTGCAGAGTTGAGGAAGCTGAGATTTTGGTTCCGCAGTCTTCGGAGATTGGACCCAGGAGACTGACAGAACTCTATTGCTAAGCCGCTGATGCCCTCGTGCTCTCCACAGACGACCACCGCTTGCGTAGGTTTGGGGCACAGCTCTGGAGTGCAAACCCTCACGCTGACATGAGGGATTACAATAGTAGCCCCCAAAGGTACCCCCCCAGGGTTTAAGAAGCTAATAAGGACTATATAGGGCTTAATAAGGCCTAATAGGGTTCTAAATCTGGGGGGGTGCCTTTGGGGAGGGTACTATTGTAATCCCTTATTACACCGTTGATATCAGGACGTATGGGTACTTTTGGGATGGGTGTATGTAAGGTATAGGTGGCAATCCTCGGGTAACACTTCTGAGAGAAAGGTGGCAGACCCCTACCCCAATGGTATTCCTAAGCCCTCAACGCCAAAATTACTCCCAATATCATCCCCTATGATACTTTTTATAGCCCGTTCTTTCACCCCTGAAGAACCTAGTAGCTACTGGAAGCTATTCCCCTTTTCCCTGCATGGTAACCACGTGGTAATAAAATGAAGCAGAGCCGAGACTCGTTTGGATATATAGTCCCCCTTAAGTAGATAAAATTTGAGGTTTCTGGGGATCTTATTATACTATAGCCAAAGCCATATTCTATCTACTTAGGGGGACTATAAGCGTCCCGAGGGGTTCTATTCTGGTCCAAAGTTGGAGATGACGTTGCTCTGATACTACGCCAAAGGGTTACACAAGCTTAATTTCAACAGTATCCCAACAAAGGGCGGGTCTTGCTGTCTAAGGTTGAGGTGTGGAGCTCCGTTCCTGTAACACTTTTTGAAAGGCACAGGCGTGACTTTGTTGCGTGCTCCGTTTCGCCATCCAGAGGTTCTATTGGCCTCGCATGGTACTCGACTACTGCAATCCCCTCCCTCTAACAAGAACCCCACCCCCTGACAACAAACAATTACGCCCAAGCGAGTACCACCGCATATTAGGGGGAAAGTTTAGCCTTTGGGCGGGGGGGGAAAGGGGTATCTGTGTGCGGGACCCATGCTGCGCGCCCTTGAGGCCTAAATAAACCCCGAGTGAGATAGTCGCGTTTCATTCAGGGGAGGGGAAGTGTAAGGGGATGTAGTATAGGATCCCCCGAGATACTGCAGTCGGGAAAGACCAACAGATGTTGAGGCTCCTCATGGGCTTTACAACGTGTATACAGGGGCTTGTGATTTGTATAGAATGCTTAATGTATCGGGAGTGCACGCAACGTGTTTACATGTGTGTTTCTCAGAATGATTGCGATATACTCGGAAAGGAGGACGCACACAAGTTGCTCAGATGCTCTATCTATATCCCTTGGGTCCCTAAGTTTCCCCTATTTTGAGTGACCTCCAAACACGGTCGGTTTTACGTGCGAAGTTGGAGCTGTGCAGGCGCCTCCTGCGTGCGAGCAGGTGAAAGAGTGCATGGCCCAGGCGGCAAAGAAGGCGAAGTGGTGTCACGGCACGCAAAAAGGTTTCCGAAAAGTAAGGCTCCCACTTATGCCTCAAAATTGCCAAGTCTTATTCCATGGACTCCCAACATGGATAGGGGCCCCAGTTTCTTGAAAACCCTAAACCCTAAATCCTAAACCCTAAAACCCTAGAACCCTACACCCTGAACCCTTGAAAGCCCTGTACGGTTTGGGGTTTGGCACTTGTAGGGCTGGCGGCTTTGTGTTGAAACCAACTGGCGACAGGGGAGATGCTTCTGTGGACTGGACCTTGGGCTTAGGGCTTAGGGGGACTGGATCTTGGGCTTGTTTTCTTCCGGGCAAAAAATGAGAACTGTGATAATGTTCAGGGTTCAGGGTGGTTAGTAGGCAATGGAAAACAAAATGGAAATGACAACCGCCAAACGGTTGCTAAAACTCCTTGAAGGGGGTTATAAAGGGGGTATGAAGCGGAGTACTTTTTTTTTTATTATGGGCGATACTAGGAGTGTAGACTAGAGCTCATCTGTTTTTTGATGGAAGTCCTTCTGTGTTATAGCATGTTCCTGTATAAATCCCAAACTACCACCAGTATTTTCATGCCTACTCTGCAGCAGATTTGTCCTCTTCGGACTGGCATGTCGTGGCGACTTCTTAGAAGTGAGCCCGCCGTAGGGTATATTGGAGGGGGTCTCATAGGGATACATAAGAATACTAGAGAAACAAATTGAAAATGACATGGAACCTGGGGTTTATCTATAGGGTTTAGGGTTTCCTTGCTTCTTGTTAGCAAGCATGCCGGAGTGGATAAAGAATGAACTAGTATAGCAACGGGGATACACAGGGGCTACTACAGGGATCCTTTCCTTCATACACTATTACTTGCATAGGAGATACTGTCAATATGGGCCTTGTTGAAAAAACCTTAACAGTGGACCTAGGGGTCCCTCTTGTAGTTTAGTGTAGTCCCGGATATATAGTCCCTACTAAGGAAATTAGATTGTGTAGGAAAGATTTGCTGTAGCTCACAGGGGCTACTATAGGGACCCCTGCCTCCCCCTCTATCCTAATCTTTAGGGTTTAGGGCACAGCTATTACCGAAAGTTCCCTCTTGATGGAGAAGAGAAAATCAAAGCGACTATTAAGCAGTTAGGGTTTAATGTTGTTAGGAGAACGTGGTGAAACAGATCCCTACAGTGGCCGCTGTTTGATTAGGTGGACGCCCCACCCAGTAATAGTGACTATAAGGGATAACTGGGATGATATTCGGGTCCTCGTATATTCCCGTTATACCACTACTACAGGGTGGGGGGTCCACCTAACCTCTGAACCTCAATACCGTCGTCGTTTCCGTTTCGTTTGTCATTCCTGCATTACTTCTTGACAACCAACGATTAAACCCTAAACCCTGCACGTCCCTGCAAGCCTGAGTTTCCATGCATGTTCCATGTACTTTTTCCACATGTTTTTCCATGCTCTGTTCGGTCAACCGTGTTTGCCTGTCCACATTAAGTACGCACGTGGAACAAGCCAGTACCATAAACTTGGGGGGTTTCTTGTCGTAGGAGATTTTTCGCTTATCCGAAATCTACGCAGGAGGTGAATCAAGTTTCCACTCGCCTTTTACCTCCTCAGAAATACGGTTGAAATCAAAAAACCCTAGTCTACAGTAGCGCCATAATGCCCAAGATTTAGAGTATGTATTAGGGTAGTATCCACTGTATCCCTGAACTGACATTCTAGTATCCATTTCATTGCCAAAAGAGCTATAGTCAACTCCTTAAAGGGGGTTATAGTATATAGGCAATTATACAGGGGAGTGTTCTAGGGCTTATTAAGGGGGACACTAGGAGTTTAGACTGTAGCTCATATGGTTTTCCATGCTCTGCTAACTTCATTTTCTTGAGCAACTTCGCTGTCATCTGCAGGCCTTTATGGGCTCCGCCATCATGGGGGCTGCTGCCACTGGTGTGGTGGCCCCGGCATCGTAATAGGTATTCCTGTAGGGGCAGGATCTGAAGCAGAAGTGGGAGATGCCATAAGTAGAGGAAGAGAGAGGTTCAACAGGGCTAGGGTTTAGGGTTATAGGGTTTAGATAGTCATAATGGAAAAGAAAATGGAAACTACTATAATATTGGGGGGTTATAGGGGGTATATAGGTTTAGGGTTTATAGAATGGTACTGGTGAGCCAGGTGCAGCAGCAGCAGTAGCAGCAGCAGTAGCAGCAGTAGCAGCAGCAGTAGCAGCAGTAGCAGCAGCAGTAGCAGCAGCAGCAGCATAGCCTTTTCTTTAGTAGTGCTGCTACCACCGGCACAGCTGCCAACAAAGAGTCATTTCCATTACCCTGGCCTGGCCATCATTCGAATATGTGCTGTTACACTTGTATTGCAGTCTTGCTGGAATTTTCTTTGAATATCTCGGCCTACCGTTGTAATCATGCGCTGGCTACTGCTGTAATGCAACCAGCTGCTAAAACTGGCATTATGACAAGTTTTTGGTATCAGGTCAGCCGAGGTTACGTAACAACCAGCAACTATTGTAGTTGACCTCTTGGGAATACCCAGGCAGCACAGCACGCAAGCTGTGGCAGGTCATTGCCTGCCATCCTTGACACGTGCGTAGTATTTGGTACTGCATGTGGAGAGAACAGCTGAACCATGTGGCGAGTTGACGCTCAGTTAGGAGGACAATGGGGCCCCGCCGCCACAAGCTTCCTCGGCGCTGCCGCCAGAGGTGCATCGGGTTTGGTTAGGGGGGACTTGGGTTGTCAGGATCATGGAAGCGCCAGGACAAACACCTGTAGCCACGTACACCCACCAGTGCTCTGAGGTGATTGTGATGGTGGTGGTGGTGGTGGT
>CAJNIZ010028557.1:39138-54437 GCA_905231905.1 Symbiodinium pilosum | reverse complement strand
GAGTTTTAGGGTTTTAGGGTTTTAGGGTTTTAGAGTTTTAGGGTTTTAGAGTTTTAGGGTTTTAGAGTTTTAGGGTTTTAGAGTTTTAGGGTTTTAGGGTTTGAGGGTTTATGGTTTAGGGTTGATAGTACAGATTGGTTTAGAGTTTGTCCCTTCCTCCTTCTAAACGATTGTTGAAACTCCTTCCTGACGCCGCAAATATGACATAAACCCCATACCTACTAAGTCCACATTACCCTCCAAGCTTGACCCGTATGCCATGTTGCCATATCACCACTTCGGCTTAGTGCTTAGGATCCAGGGCTTTGGGTTGAGATTTGCTGGCTTTGGGTTAAAGGCTCGCGTTTATTGGTTGATTGAAGGGTTGAAGGTTTGGGGTTTTGAGGTTGGATTGTTCCAGCAGTCATTGCCGAGCAACCCACTCCCAGTTGAAGCTTCTGGAAATATCCAATATGCAACCCTGAAGAGGTACCCTCAGAATCCATGCACAATTCACACATATTGCGTAGTCAATGGGTTTCAGCTGTTTTGAGAAATTCCCATCTTTGCAATGAATAAGAATATAGGGGTCTCCATAATCCGGGCGCCCCAGTATAAGCCCCAGCATACGGTATTCCTTGTCGCAGGATTCCCACAAAGGGACTCCTGATTGTCCCTACTTCCCATGTGCCCACCACGAAGACAACTGGCTCCAAGGTCAAGAATCGCCAGAAAGATGGGAGCCACCGGCTAGACGAGACCATTAGGCCGCAATTTTAGGGTTTAGGGTTTAGGGTTTAGGGATTTCAGATAGACCAGAAGCCCTGACAGACCTTGAGTTTCGAGATTTTGGGGTGTAAGGGGAGAAAATCTTGCACCACATTGGGGCCCCAAATGAAGGGTAATTGCCAAGCTATCGGGTGTTTACGGCGGTGTAAGATGTCCCTGCTTCACCGTAGTCCTATCATCACCCACAAGCCATCAGTTTGTGGAGCCCACATTATGGGGAAGGTCATGGGAACCTACATGATCGGATCAGTAAATCTTTGCAGCCTTTCCTCCTTTGGAGAGACAGAGACAAGTGATTCATAATTCAACAAACTAGCGACTAGTAGAAATTCTTGTTGCGTGACAGTGCGGAACAAACCCTATACACAGCCCAGCCCTTGACCCTACCCTTCCCCGACCAGGGACGTTGCTATGGTCCGCGTCTCAAGGGACGCCAGTCTTTGTGTAGGGCCCCCTTTTCAGGCTGCACCTTAGTTTGCGGGAGGGTATTCCTCAACGCCCTAAATCCCAGACCCTTAGCCACTTGCACACCCTAATCCTCACAACCCCAGTCTCTGACAGCAGGTCAAGCCGCGACCTGTTCTTGGCGGGTACTGCCGCCGCGTCCCCGTCAGGGGGCTCAGTACTGGGGATGTCTCAAAAGCAGGCGTACTGTTACGGACCCTAGATTTACAACAATATGGGTACCTGTTGTTTAGGGTTTGAGGCTTGAGTTGCCAAATGGGACAAAAACAGGGTTTGCGTATTGTAGTAACTTAATTTAGGCTCTCTACTAGCAACCCAGTGAAGTATGAGGAGTTTACACTTGATTCCCTAATAGGCCACACGGGTAGTGATTGGTTTACGAGACTTGCTTCCTTCTCCAGTGGGAAACTTGAATCTGAAATAGTATCCGGGAGATATAAAGGATGAATTATATAGGAGACTATTACAGGGTTATTCTGGGGGATACTAGGAGCTCAGACTTTGGCTCATGTGCTTCAGGATGGGTGCTACCCTGAGGCTTTAGATGGGCTTGTGGCTAACGACCCAATTTCCCCCAACAAGCAAATGGTAACCCATATGATTAAGAAGACATATTCCTCGGGTATACAACCGTACCGTATTGGGAATGTTTGTTGTCATGGGGCAGGGGGTCTATCAGCTGCGGATGGGAGGTTGCGAACTAAAAAAGGGGCATGAGATGGGGTTTCCCCAAATTGTGGCGTACCTTTATGGGGGTCCCTACAATAAGGACTATAGTATATTGGGGCCCATACCGGGGTACCCAGTTGTGGGAAACTACCATTGAATCCTTACATAACCCTCTACATAGCAGCGTCCATTTCGTTTTCCATTCGATTCTCCATTCTTGGGTAAGCCCAGTTTTGGGAAATTACCAGATTGTTGGAGCCTTAGAATTGTACTGAATCTTGCGCAGTCTGAAGATCCTGACGATGACGCGGCTGGTTCTTGTTTTGTAGTCTTGGGACATCAAAACCTCTGAAGTTTCTGCTCCAAGACTCTAGAGATATCCTCACAATCCCTCAGGCCCTTTTCAAGTTTAAGTATGTAGAACCAGCAAGACAACTCACTGTATGTCTTAGTATGTAGAACCAGCAAGACAACTCACTGTATGTCTTGCAGCTTGACTGTCTTTCCAGCTAGGGAGGAGTACACGCACAATGCCCGAAAGCCTGCCTTGGCCAACTTCCGAGGAGCCCCACTAGCACAGGCTTCTTCAAGAAGCCATCAGCTCAGCTGTCCTATGTTCAGGGATTCTGGTTGAAGATTTGGAGTTTAGGAGGCATTTCTTTGGCGTTGCCTTGGTATACCGTAAGCTCCTCATTGCTTGGGATGGGCGATGTTCAGGGGAACCTACATGGGGTGATGGTGGCACAGTCAGTAGCAACAGCAGTAGCTGTAGCAACAGCGGCACCCTCACCCCCTGACACCCCCACCCCCGCGACACCCCCACTCCCCCACCCCCACCGACCCCCACACACAACCACCGGCACCGCCGCCGCCACCGCCGCCACCTCTACCGCCACCACCACCACCACCACCGCCACCACCACCGCCGCCACCACCGCCGCCACCCCCACCACCACCACCGCCGCCGCAGCCGCCACCACCACCAGCAGGACAACAACTAATAGGATGACTACGACTACTACGCCGACAACGAGTCAGACGACGACTACAACGATTACTACTTGAATTATGAAGTTTTGCCCGCTGAGTGTGATTTTGGCGAACATGCTTTAAACTTTTTCTACACCGGAATCAACGTATAAGTTCGAGGGCCAAGGAGTGGCACTCCAAAGCAGCGCATGGCGGTTGCTGAACCTCTTCGCAGACGACCAGCGCGGACATCTAAAGTTCAGGTGCCGGTTATTAGATCAAAAGGCAGAACTCGAAAGAGGTGCGTGTTGCTTGGGTAGCATGAATGTAGGCGAGCTCGCGTACGGCGGACCCCACATCCTGGGGTTTCACAATCCACTCCCTGCATCCTGCTGAGAACGGACAAGAACATGCACCACCATATACCCCGAAACCCCAAGAGTTAGGACAGCATAGTGCGCTCAGGTTCATGCAGTGTTTGGCCATACTCTAGGAATCCAAAGTAGGTACTACTTACAGACAGACTTTATGGCCCAAGGTAGGTAACATTTACACCCATAAACCCTAAACCCAAAACCCTAAATTTGCACCCGGGGCCAGCCAAGGAAGCACCATGGGGATGGCGGTTTCGTCGGTCAGCATGCGAACGAGGTCTTGCCTGAGCTGGTGTTGCCCGGGCTTAGCAGGATGTATGGGTGTAGTCTTTTGGATTCAGGAGTTGAGGTTTAGGGTTAGGATTTAGGGTTTCGGCTCCATGTAGGTGTTATTTGTAGAATTTCGGGCCAATGAATTGATTGTATGCAAAGCCCAGGGTTCAAGATGACTTCGTAAGGGATATATAGGATTGGGTTAAGTCTGAGTTTATAATAAAGAGACCTTCTGAATTTGTTTTGGCGGCCTTCTCTTCCCCTTCAGGCCATTTTTCAAGACTGAGCTTAACACGTCTTATTCGAGGGGTCCTATCAGAATCCATTTAATTCGATCCCCAGAGCCCTCAATATCACGGGAGCCTTATTCAGAAGGCCTTTTTTGTTTTCTTGCAGCCCTATGTTTTAGGTGGGTACCCTACATTAAACACAGTGCAAGATGATTAAGGGCTGAGGGTTATGACGTGGATATTACCCACAAGAATAGACATCAAATGGGCAAGAACATGCAAATCAAAGCTGGGGTTATACGGTGGGGAAGAGTCTAGCTCACGACCAGGTAGTTTCCTACAGTCTCTCATCATTGGCTAACACAGCATTAGTCCTCCGTCAATAAAAACCTACCTAGGTGTTGCAAGGTCTTCCATTGCAGCCTCACGGATGGTTGCCTAGACAAAGCTGCCTCACGGGAGCGTACAGTTCGCGTTGAGGCCCTAAGCTCTTAAAGAGCCCCGAGCTCTGAAAGTCTTGAAACACAACCGAATGCACGTCAAAGCTGTGGGCCCGCTTTAGTAGGGCTCTACCACGGGGGTCTGATTACTTCTGGGAGGGTGTGCAGACCTCCACATGAATTTCAGAAAGAGGATGCCCCCACTACAGGTAAGATGATAGCCGCCCATGTTCTGCACAATATTCTCTATGACAAGTTCAAGAGTCTTACTCTATCGCCAAGCAGCGCTTCCTGCATATTATGTCTTCTGGGTGTCGTAGCTTCCGCTGGCTTTCTTATTTATTCTTCAAGGTTCCGAGTTTTATGCGTTCTCATTATCGGGCATTGGGTGTCTGTACTCAAACATGCAAGGTGTTTCCTGCGGCATTGTCACACACAAAGCTGTTTTCTAAGAGTGCAGATTGCAAGGGCTTCCTGTCTGTAGTCATCACTGATGTCACCGGTGATGAGCAGTAATCACTCTTGCAAAAGCCACCAGGAGGATTTTTTTCATCCCTACGACATCCAACCCGACGCCCTTCGACCCCAAAGACGAACAACAAACAAGCAGTGCCAAGCATCATGCTTGCTCGTCTTCTTCCGGGCCCAAAAAAAAGGAGACACAGCTGCCAAGATGTTCAAATCAGTCTGCAACACATTGTCAAGCAGTCTTGCTTCCAAAAGCCTAGCATTCTTCAGAAGATGCGCCTGCAGTTTCCTGAGAGAACAGCTTTCGCTGGCATGTTTCCATGATACCATCCTGTATGCTAGAGCTAGAACGGCGCACGTACAGGCTTGTTTTTTCTAAAGTTTTCGTTCTACCTTACACTTGCAAGGGATTATTGGGCCCTTGCTTTCTTGCTCCCTCGCCTGGTGCGGCTCAAGCAGGCGGGCTGGACTGTGTGCAGGTTTCCCAAATAGGGGTTAAACACATGCATCTACATATATATATATATGCATACACATATGCGCATGTAGATAGATAAGCAAATGTATATATATATATATACATATTATGTATACGAGTTTACAGTAATTGCACACACGTGGATTACAGGAGTACCCAGATATTAGGGCTTCAGGATTTGGAGCATGGTGTTTTGGACAAAACCTGTTATTTGGGCATTTGGCCCCTCTAGGTTTGTCTTCTGTTACTTTCTGCTGCATGCAAAACCAACAGCTTTGCAAGGGCTCGGAGTAGTAACGTCTTGCTTGTTAGCAGGATTCTACGTCAAACCCTATCCCTTTGCAAGGGATCTGTGCCAACGCGCTATAGGCTGTGTGACACATCATCTGTTTGGTTCTCAAAATTATGGTCCCTTTTTGGATCCTTATTATTATACGGCACCTAATATTTAGGGTATCCACAAAGGGACCCTACTTTTGACAACCGCCCATCTAGGAAGGTTGGTGAGCATCGCAAACTCCTAGGTCCCGTAGCCAGTGTTTACCCAAAGGATCCTAGGCACGTACCTATATGGTATAAAGTAGAGCTTCTATACTAGGAGTTTGTGATATGGTTTAGGTTCGTATCCCCTATCTAGGTACCTAGGATCCTTGGGGTTACTGTAGAGGGAGAGCGGTTGAGCCGTGGCTTAAGCATGTTTAATTTCATGTTTGAGGCGTTGATTCGGCCCTCTGGTTTGGCAGAACAAGGACTTCAAGCCCCTAAACCCTAAACCCTAAAGCATGCACTGAACTGTCTCGCAAACGCTTACAGTAGAACTTTACCAGGAGAAGGTAAGTTTGAAAGGCTCATCTGAGCTCATCTGGCTTTGCAGACCTCTGCTGTGTAAAGTAGAGTTTAGGCAGATGGAGTCAATATTTGTATGGGTTATATTGGGGTCATATAGGGACAATGGAAAAGAAAATAGACCTACTATAATGGGGGAGGAATCCACGAAAGAACTGAATCTCCCTCGTTTGCCCTGCGAACGCCGAGGTCTGTCAGCACCAGGCGCATCACCAAACCCTTAACCCTAAACTCTAAACCCTAAGCCCCTGATGAAGAGACTGGAAGCAGTCAAAAGACGTAGGTGGGGTTCTCAAAATAGTCGCATGTAATCTTCAGCATGTAATCTTCAGCGGTACACCTAGAATCCCTGTCTTACCCCGGTGTAGCCTCAGGGTGCCTAGGGCACGGCTGGTATGAGAAACTCCGTTGCTGGGACGGAACAGTGTTCAATAGATGTAGTGTTCTGGGTTTAAAAGTGTTGTAGATTGTTGTAGCGTATGCTAAGCGGCACCCATACACGGACTGCAACGGAACACTCATGTTGATCATTCGGGTTTCTATGTATCGGGCCCTGGCCCCTTTCTGTGGAGTGCTTGGTTCAGCAGGTCTACTGTCAAAGAATATTTGGCACTGTAAAGCTACAAACTTCTAAAGTCGTGCTTATGCTGATGATAAGACCAGTGTCCTATAATAGCAACAGCTAGCATTGATAGTAGTGATAGAGCCCGAAACCCCTTAACTGGAGGACCAGCTTCAAGCAAAGCTGGCAGACATGGTAAAGCCACAGAGGGCGTCCCCAATCACACAATGTATACTTGTCAAGGTTTCCCAAAACAGAGGTCCTTTTTCAGAGTCATTTTGTTGTCTATATGGCCCCGCCCCATTTGTGGAGACTACCAAGGAGCCCTTAGGGTTTTTTAGCCCCAGGGCACGTGATTGTTCCACGTGAGAACCTAAACCCTAAACCTTTATGCTGGCTGGCAGCCTGCTTCCTTCCCCAGACCCCTGGGAGGATCTAAAAATTAGATCCCCCATATAGACCCATTATAACCCCTATATAATCCACAAATAATTCGCCCCATGGTTCTAGGGGATCCATTTTTTTTAGATCCTTTTGGGGGTCCGGGTCTGGAAGGCCAGAAGGCATGGAAGCCCCACCGGCCGATTTAGAAGTCCCGGGCGAAGGCACTTTCGAACTGCCGGCTCCTCAAGGTTTCAGTGGTTGGGAGCTAACCCTAAGGGTCCATGTGCCTGGTAATGGGCTGCGCGGGATTTTGGTACTCCTAGTTGTAGTATAGGCTTTGGTAAATGTATGATTTGTTGGGTACTTGGACCCTTAGGGTAAGACCTCTTGGAGGCTGCTGTTAGATTTCTGAAGCCCTGAACGCTACACCTTATCCCTCTTTGAGGTGCGGGTCCGTGTCGGAACAGAAGATAATACAAGCCTTATGGTCTTAGACTCTCAGTATATATATATATATATATTTGTGCAGAGACTTCAAGTCGACCACAAAGTAATATTGTGATTATTTCGTTAGGGATCTAGGATTCATGTTCGTGATGTTTTTCAGATGCTCCCACTCCCAAATAGCCACGAAACAATTACTTAGTGGACATACCTTTGAATGCTAGGTTCCGTTTGTCTTGCTTCCTGTTGCGGGATTTTGCTGAGTGGTGGGGATAACCAAGAAGGTAATCCGGAATTTCCACTCCCGTAACATTCACGAAAGGAGGAGTTATCTAAGGCCCGTCACAGCATCTCATCTACCAGAAGGGCCACTGCTTAGTTGTTGAAATGTTTCTGGGTTTAACATTAGAAGAAGTGTACAAGAAACGGGGGAAAGGCTAGCAGATGTGTTGCTAAGGCTCTCACATGGCCTAGTGTTTCATACGACATGGCGGCACAGCTTCTTTGGATCATTATTGGCATTTCCAAGCTGTTAAAGGGTGCATCAGGATGATAAACCCTTTTCACCTGCACATGTCCTCCAGATGAGCTGTATAGGCTGTATCGGGGTGTGCTCTCTCGAGCGCCGATTTTACGCCTCCAAAATCTTGGCGCATATGGGCAGTACTGGGCTTCAAGGCGCGAAATTTCTGTTACGTTCTCGCTAACGCTGAAATTCTTAGTGGATGATGGGGTCTTCGAAGCTGTGTAACAGTATGCTACCAGCCGGAACTTCCTATGAAATCTGTGAAGAAAAAACCAAGGTAAAACTAAAGACGTAGCCGTGCTTGTTATCAAAAATGCGTTTGAAAGTTATTATGTAGGCCCGTTTAAAAACGACCATAGTCTCTATAGGGCCGCTTTGGGAGTTCCATATGAGTTTGGGCGAACGCAACAAATACCAGCCTGCATATTTTGTTTGTTGGGCTATCTCCGGTAATTGTGTAGCGACACCTCGTACGGTCATTGCAGGTTTGATTGGGTTGAAGGTGGAGACAGGGGCCTCAGTGTGATGCCAACTTAGGGTTTAGCTTGGTTCAAGCTTGGGGTTTACCGTCGGATTAGGTGGAGGCGGGTTTGTTGCATGTCAAGCAAGTGGGTCACAACAAACAACAGGAGATCATTCTAAATCCCTTGTTATGCTTTGGTTTTGCCAGGGACAAGATCATGTTGTGTTTTCTCCGGTAAATGATCCGTAGTCAAGACAGCTAGAAGAGTTTGAGCAGTTTCCCAGACTATTCCTCCAGCTAGAGAAGTAGTATTTACTAAGGTCCCCTTGGGCCCCATATACCGTACGGTGGATACTGAAACTCCCGCGTGACCCTAAGCTTCTTAAAGCTTAGGACCCTAAGATTCTTATAGCTTAGGAGTTGTGGTATAGCAGCATGCTAAGGCCATTCAGGGTTTTTAGTGTTAACGGTAGTGTCTCTGAGAGTCTAAGCCCTGAACGCTGAACCCAAACCCCAAACCCTAAACCCTAAACCTCAACCTTTAAACCCTAAAAGCCCTAAGCCCTGAACCCTAAGCTGATCCCGATCTTCAGAAGCAAGCCCTAAACCCTAAACTCTAAACCCCAAACCCTCTGAACCCTTACCTGATCCCAATCTTCATAAACCCCCTGACTCAGAGACCAAGTGAACCCTAAACCCTAAACCCTAGACCAAGTGCAGAGGCCCAGCTCGCATGTTCAGCTCCAGCTCGAGGACTGTTTGGTTTTGTTTGGTGTCTATAGGGTTTAGGGTTTTAGGGTTGTAGGGTTTTAGGGTTTTAGGGTTGTAGGGTTTAGGGTTTTAGTGTTTTGGGGTTTGGGGTTTAGGGATTTAAGGCTTAGGGTTTTTAGGGTTTGGGGCTCTAGGGTTTGGGACTTTGTTTGGTGTCTATGTCGGGGGCTATTATGCGCTCCTCCCCAGTATATGGGCCGCCAAAAAGTCAAGAGCCTCATTAGGGACTGTCATGACGATTAGGGCTCATCAGGGTCATTACGCCTGACTAGTTTTGGGAGCACATGGCAGCTCTACGATTTGGAGTGTAAGGCTGGAGTGCTGGGTTTGGGGCTTACTCTACAGTGTGATGACGCGAATATTGTGGGCTCTGTTTTTGCGAGTCCCCAGGATAAGGGTCTGCATGTTGGTGAGGATATAGTCCCCCCTAAGTAGATAGAATATGGCTTTGGCTATATTATAAGAAGATCCCCATATACCCCATATTCTATCTACTTAACGGGGACTATAATCCCTTCTTAAGGAACCCCTATCAGTACCGTCTGGAGTCTTGACGTGTACGCAAACAAGATATGTAGTGATTCCAGCACTGGGCAGGTTTGGGTTTCGGCGTTCCAAGATTTTTAAGATGCCTAAACCCTAGACCAAGTGGTGAAGTTTTCAGGGACTTGGGGTTCAAAGTTTCATACAGGGCTTCGGCCTCTCCAGGATTTCAGCGGTAAGTACTGTTCAAGCTTATACTTGAACCCCAAAAGTAGGTCTAATAATAGCCCAAAACATCTCTAAATATGTCCCAAAAGGCCATTATTCCGCATATCTCGGTTCAGGTAGACCTTAAACCCCTATATTCTAAACCCTAAACTCTAAGCCGATAGAGCCTTAAACCCTACTTTTGGGGTTCAGGTGGCGCTTCTGTTTCAGGACAGCAGCAGAAAAGGAACCGCTGAGGCAAGCTCGCGAGGCACAGCGAGATGCGCAGCGCGCCCATGCGCCCGGGCCTGCCCGCCAAGCCAGGTTCCATATGAGGAATGGCTGGGTTGCTGTTAAGTACCTTAGCTTAAGTTCCTATATGGGAGAAACCATTTTAATTACTATATATGCCCAGTATGGTAATTTAATTTAAGCTTCTTAACAGCAACCCAGATGAGCTGCCTATGGGACAACCGTCTGCAGCGAGCGGTTGGGCACCCACCTCCGGAGCCATGCGAGTCCCAGATGGTTCACGGCACAACCGTCTGCAGCGAGCGGTTGGGCACCCACCTCCGGAGCCATGCGAGTCCCAGATGGTTCACGGCGGTGGACTGAAAATCATTACGACTACAACCCAAGCAAACCCTAAACCCTAAACCCTAAAGGCAAACAAGAAAAGCTTGCAGCAACCCTGGGAGGATGTGCAGTCTTTTTCCTCCGAGATTTTAATATTTTTGGCGGCCCCTAGACGTTTAATGCCTAACCCATTTCAGGGTGCCCGATTTGGTATATAGGAGATACTAGATGTAAAGTTAGGCGTGCCTAAAAAAGGGTTGGGTGTAGGGGTCTAGGTAGTGTTTAGGAGTCAGGGTTGTTGGGGCTTTGGGATTGAGGTGTTGCTTGGGTATACGTATATGAGGTTGGAGGAGATTGGTGCAGTGTTATTCATGGGTTTCCTTCCACCCACCACCCCCCCTTACCCCCTTACACTGGCCCTCAAGCAACCCTAAACGCTATAAACCCTGAATTGATGACCCTGTTTGAAGAGAACAAGCAGTTAAGTTTTGCGGCGCAAGCAAGGGAATCTCAAAGACACGAAGGGTAACGGGGACCCGGTGAGTAGTCGATCAAGTTTAGGGCCTTGGCCACAGGTCTTAGGGTTTTTTGGTTGAGGGTTGGCACGGTAAGTAGGTCAATCGATTTTAGGGTTTAGGGATGTGGTAATAAGTAGGTTCACAAAATTTAGGGTTTACGGTTTCGGGACTTAAGTAGGTCAATGAAAGGAACAGGTTGTCCCACATATGACTTAGGGGTGTATAGGCGTTATGTGCACTTACTGCGACTGACCCGAACCATACACCTCTAAACCTATATGTAGTAAGCAAGTTTCAGGTGGGTAGTTTCCCCATATAAGCCTTAGACAGCCCGTATATAGTCCTAATGTTCCAATACAAGTTTTATTTAAGGCTTATGTCGGGTAACAACCCAAAACCCTCAACCCTAAACCTAAATAAGCCCTGAACTCTAAACCCTCAACCCTAAATCTAAATAGCCCTGAACTCTAAACCATAAACCACAACCCATAAACCCTAAACTTAGATAAGCCCTGAACCCTAAACCCAAAACTTAGATGTGCCATTGTCTAAACTCCTAGTATCCCCCTTAATAACCCCTATAGTAGTCCCATATATAATCCCCTATATAACCCCCTTTAAGGAGTTCAGACTATAGCTCAGATAAGCCCTGAACCTTTCTGAGGTCCGGGCTGAGCCTCGGCATTTAGCTTTACCACACGGTTTCGGGGTTTAGGGGTTAGAGTTTAGGGTTTAGGGTTTAGGGTTTAGGGGTTTAGGGTTTAGGGTTTAGAGTTCAGGGTTTAGGGTTTAGGGTTTAGGGCCAAACACCCAGAATAGACGCCTGTAGCACCTTTGTTTTGGTGAGCATAGCCTATTGACTGATGGGAGGTCTAGGTAGGGCTTACCTGCCACTACAATTACCTGCAGTTCAATAGTAGCTGCCTCCAAATTAGGTATGACCCATAGAGCTGTAGGTAATTGGGGTTGCAGGTGTGGACACCTTGAAATTTAACCCTAAATCCTGAACCCGCATAAGCCCTAAACCCTAATTAACCCTGGACTGATGGGCTTCGGTTTGGGATCTACCCGGGTTTCCCAAAATTAGGGCTACCTTTTGGGGGGTGCCCATAATAAGTACTATAGTATTCTGGAGTCTATATTGGGGTCCGCCTATTTTGGGAAACTACCGAATCCATCTCTGGGTTTCTCAAATCTTGGGGTCTCAAGGATCCACAGGCTGTGTAGCGATTATGGGGAGATTATGGAGTTTTGGGGGGGGAATACATATGAACTTAGGAACCTCTTCAGGAAATCTCATATAGGGTTTAGGGATTAGGGTTTAGGGTTTAGGGATATGCAATTCCATGAGGGTGTAGGTTAACGTGTACAGAACTGGACCGGAAAGATCCTCGGATCATCCCCATAAAGTCTCTCGAGCCCTCCGCCTTAAACCCTGAAACTTCCACAGGACTCCGAGCTGTCCTCAAGAGAGTCCCAATATCCGGGAATTCTTTGGAGCAATCCCGAGACCCTAAACCCTAAACCCCCAAACCTCCCCTGGAATCGTTAGTCGTGCTCTAGTCCCCCTGCTTATTCCTGGGGTTATCTTCCTTGCATCCACTCTTTCTTGTGGGATCCTACCCGGCCCATCCACCCAGACCCCACGCCCCCTTCCCAAATGGCAGGGGGAGTGTAAGGGGGGCGGGGTAGTATAACTAGCATCGCATGATCTATAACCCAAAGCCCTAAACCTTAAACCTTAAACCCAAAAAACCCTAGCCTTCAACCCTAAACCCAAAACCCCCATCAGATCCTGGAAGGATTCAATCAACATCAATGCCACACCGAAGCACCAGCGGCAAATCAGCTGAAGCCTGAGGATCTTGCAGGTCTAGGGCTTGTGTACAGCAACAGTCTGGCTCAGGGTTAAGCGAGTATCATACTGCAACAGTTTGGGTTGAGTTGGGCTTATGGTTAGGGGAGTATCTAGGAGAGAGAAATTTTGCTTAGAAGTTCAAAGCGCTATCATAATCAAAGTCCAGAAGCCGCCTGGCCCTGCAACCGCACTCTCAGCTTCTAAATCAATCATCCTCCCCGCCCCCTCAAAAAAACAGGTTGCCTTGAGCCCCGCCACGAAACCCTTTCTTGTAGGGTCAGGAGGCTTAGTAGGTAGGTTAATAATGTTCTGACTGTACTTGCTAAGCCCTTCTAACCCTGAACCCTAAACCCTAAAGAAGATAGTAGTTGCCCGGACTAGACTAAGTCCCACTGGCAACCCCAGTAATGCAGCGGTCTGAAGAATTGCCAACATCCTTTTGAGGTGTATGAGTTTCAAGTACCCTATACCATAACCTCACAAAGACTTCGGGAATATAATATTGGCAATAATCTCTACACACCCCCAAATAAAGCCATTTTTCACATAATTGTCATTGTTCTTGTCCATTTGCTTCCCCATTATTGGGCAAAACCGTTAAAACCCTTGAACCCCAAACCCTAAACCAAATGTTTCTACATTCGCCCATCTTCCCGAGTCTGAGGCATGATGTCGACGACGGAGGCTCAGTATGCCGCCGCCTTGGTGCTGATAATGACCCAAAGGCTCTGGGCGCGTACGTGCATTTACATATGTATACGTATACATACACATATGCATACATGCCTGTTTTGATATATCTTATCATTTGTTGTACTATGTTTTATATTATATACTTTCCTAGTCAGTCACGTGTACGTATATGTAAATATACTAACATACCTATAGACAACTACAACATACATAGGTGTAACACATTGTACCTACATTGAACATATGCATCATTATGTCTAGACATATCTTCACAGGTAGAGGATTTTTCGTGTCCCACAGGAGTTTCCAACATAGGTTCTCTAGGCGTAAGTATACTCGATGTTGTATACTTGGACCGTTTGGATGACACCCAGTATGTAGGAGATCAGGGAACTCAAAAGCAGCGTCTGAGGACTTTTGTTGCTGCGTGTGCTCAAATTCAACCCTAAACCCTAAACAGTGGTGGCGTACACGCTTTTTCCCATGCTGGGCACACTGATACCTTCTTATAGGTGCACCTAGGAAGTGCTGCAGGCCTTAGTAGGATGGGTTTAGGGTTTAGGGTTGCTTGGAGGTTCCTGGGACTTAGTAACTGCTTATAATGGGGCTTATAACCCTACTTAGAACCCCCTAAATAACCTTACAAGGGTTTACCCCAATAATCAGTAGGGTTATAACCCCAGCTATAAATAGTTAGTATGTCCCATGAACCCCCAAGTAGTGTGGAGGCGAAGGCCAGAATGGCCTTGTAGGCCGCGGAGTTGTAAGCAGTGACACGAACGAGCACGACCGCTAGAAGTCTCTAGGATGCTCAGAGGTGCAAAAATGTTGCGGTTTCCAAAATCTGGTGGGCGCTTTTTTAGAAGTCCCTTCAGTTTAGGATTTTGGTTCGTTGGGGTCTATATTGAGGCCCTATTTATGGAAAACCTTGTTTGAATATCACCATAAACCCCTTAACCCCAAACCCTAAACCCCTTAACCCCAAACCCTAAACCCCTAAACGCTAAATCCCTAAACCCCTGAACCCTAAACCCCTACAGTCCTAAAGTCTTGCTTTCAACCCGGGGGTGTACTCCTTAAACCTCCCTAGGCCCCAGGTTGAGGGTTTAGGGTTTAAACCCTACTTGGAAGGTTTAGGGTTAAGGGTTTTTGGAAGGTCAAGCGGACTTAGTACATAGCCTACTAATGGAGATAACCGGCTAGGACTTAAAAGGGTCAACAGGAATATTAGTAAGTTTGCCTGTCTCTCCAATGAAATTTTCAAGCTTTTGCTTCTACGAGGGACTAAACCCTAAACCCTAAACTCTAAACAGATGGGGGGTCGACGGATAATTCAGGCCCCCAAAAGTCTAGTATACCGGTGGCTACTAGAATCCTGCAGGACCCTAGGTTTAGGGTTCAGGGTTTAGGGTCTTGAATATTCAGGTCACGCATGTTGTTTGGATCAACAGAAGGACTACAAGGAAGAAGCCGACATTGTCAGAACATTGAACACTAGCTCTTTCACAATGCACGTAAGTATACTCACCACTCCTATCTAAGCCACAGCATAGCCCCATTTATCCCCACTAAGTCCCCCTGACCCTGCCAGTATACCCCAAACAAGTCACCCCACGTGGGGGCCTTCCCCTAAAAACAGATGGTCCCCACATGCCCTATATACCCCCAAATACAACAACCTGCATCATGAGGGACTCTGCCACAGGCATTGCAGCTCTGATTAAAAGGTTCACTAAAAGAGACCCCCTAATCTGGGTTGCTGTTGAAGAACTTAAATTAAGTTACCATAATGGGTATATATAGTAAATTATTTACTTCGAGCATCTCCACCCTA
>CAJNIZ010028557.1:17571-39038 GCA_905231905.1 Symbiodinium pilosum | reverse complement strand
GTGAGGGTGGGGAATAATAGGGTTTCCCCAAGATAGTAACTTAATTTAAGTTCCTTAACAGCGACCCCTAATTTCATGCAGGCCCAGAGCCCTTCTGTGAGTTCTTCAGCCTGAGAACCGAAACCTAAGCCCCAAACGCTAAAGCACTACTTGGAGGTTCATGGGACACAGTAACTATTTATAACTGGGGTTCTAACCCTACTTATTATTGGGGTAACCCCTATAAGGTTCTTTAGGGGGGGTTAGAAGTAGGGTTATAAGCCCACTTATAAGTAATTACTAAGTCCCATGAATCTCCAAGTAATCCTCAGATGGCTCGGATCAACTCGGACGAGCTGGCACGCGAAGCTAAGCGCCTCCAGCGGAAGCCCCAGAACGGGAGGGTCTGAAGTTTTAGACTAGACTCTAGGGTTTGGTGGATCTAGGATTTTTTGAATTCAGGGTTTCCTGTCTTTTGGAGGGCTCATATAACAAAGTTGAGAATAGTATTTATTATGTGGGAGCTATGAAGCGGAAACCCCAGTTTTGGAATCTCCCAAAAGACTTTATGGGGTCCGAAGCATTGAGTGCTGTTGGGTTTGTAGGTGTAGGGTGGTGGAGCTTTTGACCCTCTTTGGTTTTCAAGATAAAGGATGACAGGGTTTCAGACTTCAGTTCCAAGGGCAGACTGGAGATTTCAACACCAAACAGATCGAGCCTGTTGATCCCTAAACGGCCCTAAACACAAAACTTAAAAACCCGCCCTGCTTGCTGCACTGGAAGTTGGGGGGTTGATCTACAGGTCCTTTGGGGAAATCACACAGAGTTCGGGGTAGGTCTGTGAGGAGAACATGGGCAAGCTCTTGTCCAGAATGGGCAAATTTGGGAACAGAAGTCAGTTGCCACATGCGAGGGAAGTTTGCTACCTGCCTTTTACGAAACTGTAAAGTGGTGATCCTCAGTGCATAGAGATCCGAGCATGCTCCCTACCGATGACTCACATGCCCATGCAAACATGTCACCACGACGAAGGTAGAAGCCTGACGGAGTACTGTATTGCTCAAAACTATCGTACAACTGTATTGGGTACCTGGAATATACCTCAAGTGATTTTGGCAATTATTTCGCGAGATGTCTACATGGCTAATTATTTAGGCCCCAACCCTAAACCCTTAATTGAGGTAGACGTCCCAGGGCTCGAACCGGTTGGCTATCTTGCTGGTTTTGGGACCTAGGCAACATCTTTCAGATTTTTTGTGCAACTCCCTTCTACCCCACCAAATACTGTATCGTTTTACAGAGACCCCGAACAGGGACCCTTATCTCTTGACAATCCTAAAGTCCTATATTCTCCTATAGTTCCCCTGAAGTAGGTAGAATATGGGGTAAATGGGGATCTTATTATAAAATGCCCGAAGCCATATTCTAGCTACTTAAGGAGGATTTTAGACACTGCGCCTGTCTCGCCAACCCTTCATATGCCTACCAAACGCTATGGAGTCACCCTCTGTTACGTCACTAAGCCATCAACCCCAAAGCCTGAATCCCTGATTTCCTAGCCCACGTTTACACAACCCCCGTATAACCCTTATATGTTTCCATTCAATTTTCCATTTTCTTCTGCATTCGATACTCCATTATTAAGGTCCCCTACATATTCTGCACTGCAGGCAAGAAGTAAAAGAGAAGTCGGTGAAGAAGGGTGTGTCAGACAGTCTGGTCCTCAGCCACACGGCTTGGCGTGGGGTGGAGACGGTTTTAGGGACTAGGGTAAGTTTCAGAGACCGCTTCAGCATTAAACTTTCTCCTTGAGATGTGTACGCATCTGATGCTTTCCGCAGAACCTTGTACCGCAAGGGTTCAATGAGCCCAGTGTGGGTACTACTTATAACCATCGGAGATCAGTATAGATATTGCCTATAGACATTGAGCCCTAGAGGTAAACTGTGATTATCCTGACCTAAACCCTAAACCCTAAATTTCCGCCTAGAGGCCGCGTGCATTCTAAATGGGCCCGACTCGTAGGGAGACCCTAGGGTGTTTATAGGGTTTAGGATTTTAGGATTAGGGTTTAGGGAGACCCCATATCTGGAAAGCCTTGCAGAAGTAGCCTGACTATATGGGGGTTTCCCAAAATTCAGGGTCTCCGTTTAGGAGTACGTAGAATACGGCTACACTGTATTGGGTCTGTACTGGGGCAGCATGTTTCTGGGCCTATATTTTGTGGTTGATCAAAAGTTCCTGTTCTGAAAATGGCCATGATGGGAACTCATTTACCCTACATCTTCCTTACATGATCCCTCAGTAACTTCTGCGAAGGACCTTTAGATCAACCCCCTTGTAGAGGTGTTGAAAGTTTTCACATCTTATGAGCTACTGCCAATTGTAGCCTTACCCAGTGACCACGAAGGGTGGACATGGGAGCCCCTCTTGCACTTTGGTGTAACATGTAGTATAGTCCCTAATAAGGAACCCAAGTCCATCAAATTATGTAGGAAATAAACCTTAACCCATAAATTATATGGGACCCTAAACCCTAAACCCAAACCCTAAACCCTAAATTTGACTGTGGCTCATATGGATGCAATGTTAGTAGCCTCGTCCGTACAGAGATGTTTTGGTATGCTGATGACACAAAAAAATCCTCCTTGTCCTTTGTCAAGGTTGTAGGTTTTAGGGTTTACGGCTTAGGGATCCAAATAGCCAAAAGTAGGTATGATTTATAGACTTTAGTGCCCAAAGTACGCCATGTTTACGTACCTAGATCCGTAGGGAAAGCTGTAGGGTTATAATGTAGGACCATGTTTTGCGGCCACATCCTACCGAGGCAATATCTCCGGGAGAAGCAAGAAGAGTCTGCTTGTTGAGAGCGCTCGGGCCTCAAGCATTCCTGAACCTTAAAACCTGAACCCTGCCCTAAAGCCTGAAGCCCAAACCCTGAACCTAATCCCCAAACCCTAGAACTAGAACCCTAAACCCTGAACCCTGAACTGCAAAACAACACCCCCAGAGCCGCTGGAGAGTTGGTGCAATATATGGTGAGGAATTGGCACAGTTTGATCTCATGTACTGCCTAAGACGTGTGGCTGAAATGGCACCAGTGGGAGGAGCAGTCTTGACCAGAGTCAGCTACCTCCTTCAGCTTGTCTTTGCATTTGTTAGTCCGTCTTCTGGTGCCAGGAAAAGGGTCCTAAACCCTAAGCCCTAAACCCCTAAACCCTATGGCTTTTCTAGATTCAGGTTTCCTGGACTCCCTTCCGTGATTTGAACCCTGGAGCGCGTGTGATGCTCTCAAGCTTTGTTTGCGGTCTTGCTCGCTAATGGATTCTCCCCCTTTCAAACCCTGCTGCACATGTTAGTTTCCTAAAATAGGCGGACCTAATAAAGACGTATAAATACTATAATGGGACCCCCAAAAAAGGTTCCCCCGCCCCCGTTTTGGGAGACCCTAAACCTTAATCCCTAACCTAAACCCTCTATAACCCCTATATTTTAAAGGGGACCCCTACTTTTGGGAAACCCCAAATCTAGCTAAACAGCAACTTGAGGTCTTCTTCAAGGGTCAGGGGGACTGACTTAGTAAGTAGAAGAACCATTGGGAGCACTTTAGCTGTTGTATGGCGTATACTAGTTAAAATGTGTTTAGTGTTGATCTAAAAGCCCAAATACTAAACCCAAAATCCTAAACCCTGAATCCTAAACACTTGAAATCCCAAAGGTACTTGGTGCAGGGGAGAAGTCTGGAAAGCCACACGCTCAGCACCACATGGCCTGCACAAGGGTGATACTACACATCCTGCATAACCCTAAGTACCCCAAAGCTGGGGAACTACAATGCTCCAAACCCTAAACTAAACCCTGAGCCCTAAACCCTAAGCCCTAAACCCCAAGCCCTAGTAGTGTACTAAGGTCCTGCAGGACAGTTGGTTAGGGTTTAAGGTTCAGGGTTCAACCATCCGGGGGTTGCCGTTAGGTAATAATAAGAAGAAGGGGGTTTAGGGTTTAGGGTTGAGGGTTTTGGTAGCCCAACCCCCAAAACGAGGACCCTATAACCATCATATGATAGTCATAGGGTCCTAATTTTCGGGGTTGGGTTCACCAAAGTCCTTTAAGTATCTTAGGAAGTATAATACATAGGGCTCTACCCCGGAAGCCTCTATGTAGATCCCCCTGCCCGCTAACAGTGTGTAATAGCAGGAGCAACATGGTATCACCCTGATATGGCTCCCCTCAAGTTGTGCGGTCACGATTGCGGTTTTGCGGTCCTCTTTAGGTGTAGTAGCATCTGGGAATTTTTGACAGGGCCATTCCCTATTTACACCAACATTGTGCGATCCTTGGGGCAAGGCAGGACTTATAATGTTGATACCACCCCTTAACCCTAAACCGTATGGGAAGGCAAACGGTTTGATGGTCGTGCTATGAGGTTCAGTCCAAAACTCGGTACAGTATCTCTTTAGCTTCCTAAACATGGCAGGATGCAAGTAACGTGTGCAACTTCAGCAAGAAGGCCCCTTTGTAGCTCTCCCAAAGCAAAGCTAGATGGGTGAATCTCGAAACGTTCACCTTCCTGTAATTTAGCCACTGCAGACGCCCACAAAGCAAAAAAGGCAACTTATTGTTTAGTTCATGTTTCATACCGTCACATGCACAACCCACCCTCCGCAGCTCACTGGGTCCTTCAGAAGTACCCTTCAACAGGCCACTCGCAGACCACAGAAGTTTGATGCACCTCAGAATCAGTGGTTGTTTAATAGCCGACCATCTTCCTAAAGCCTTATAGTCATAGTCCCTTTTAAGTAGATAGAATATGGGGTATATGGGGATCTTATTATAAGATACCCAAAGCCATATTCTATCTACTTAAGGGCGACTATCAACCCTNNNNTTAGGTGTTTAGGGTCTAGGGTTTGTCCCTTTATGTAGTTGCCCATCATAAAGATTCTAGTATCTTGGGGTCTCCACGCGGTCTTGGGTCTAGGGTTGGGGGTACATAGGGGTCCCCCGGCTTATGGAGTTTTCGTTGCAGAAATGTGAGATGGAAGCTTTTGAAGATAAGAGAAGCCCTGAAAAGCACCATATTTCCCCTGATTCCCTTGATTCCGTAAAATTCTAAACCCTAGCGACAACGAAGCCATAATTACTGGGAGGATCTAGGGTCCAGGGTGAAGTTCATGGGAGATTATTTAGGGTTTAGGGCTGAGCATTAGGCACCCTGTCGCTCATAGTGAAGAAGGGGGGCATGGAGGGAATGTATGGAACCCTGATGTAGTCACCAGGGATCTCTTGTGATCACTACTAGGGTGGGGGCCAACCGAAGCGATGAATCAACAGTGGGATTTTAGGGAAACCCAAAACCCTAAACACATATCAGCCCCCCCACCGATAATCGGAAATATCCACTCACAAGAAACCTGATGCTTTGGGTGACATACTTGATATTTGTGGTAAAAGGGGGTTCTGTGTCTAGGAATACCACTATGGAGAGATTTGAGGTATTCTGCTGCTAACCATGCTTGCACGTACCGTGGAAGCAGACCTGGCCAGAAACTCAAGCCGAGCCCCTAAACCCTAAAAGTCTATCAGCCTAAAACCCCTAAGCCCTAAAGCCNNCTGAACCCTAGAACCTTAAACCCTAGGCTAAGCCCTAACCCAGGCACAGTGGACACTCACATAAGAAGGGTGCGTTCGCGGGCGTCTTTGCTTCAGCCTCAGCAAGCTTCAGTAAAAGCCGTGTGCCAAGATGCTTGAGCTGGCACGTGGGTAGAAGGTGCAAGGGTCCAAGCCAAGCCAAGTCCTGCTAAATCCCCATATAAGGCCAGTTTCCATTCCATTCTCCATGTTCTTGCCGTTTTCGTTCTCAACAAGTCTAGTACATGGCTTAATGTTTAAGCTTCTGGGTTTTCAGGGCTCAGGGTGTAAGTGCACCAAACGATTTAGCCATGATCATCAAGAAATCAGTGTTGTCTTTTTTGTTGTCTCTGTGCTAAGGGCTATAATATTTGCGGGGAGGAGTCAAAGCGCATGAAGAGGATGCGCAAACCCCTAAAATCATCAATCTGAACCCCCTTGACTCAAATCCCTGAACCCTAAACCCTGAACCGTTAAACCGAAACCCTAAAACCTAAACTGCAACCCTAAACCCTAAACTGTAACCCTAATCCCTGAACTATTAAACCTACGACGTAGATGGTATCCCAAGAGCTTGGTCAAAAGTCTGCCACCATGAAGAGGTTCTCCTAATTCGAAGGTTGGAAGAATGTTATATAGGGTGAATTAGGCAAATCAGGGTTCAGGGCTTAGAGTTTAGGGTAAACTAGATAAATTCGCGTTTAGGGTTTAGGGTAAAGGGGGTGTTGCAAAATTAGGGGTACATACCTCTTTTGGGGGCCCCCCATAGTAAGGACGATACAAGAGGTTCTCGTAGTTGTGAGGGTGGAGGTATGGTAGTTTCCCAAACTTAGAGGTCCCTTTTGAGGGCTGTAATAAGGGGCTATGTAGGGTTATAAAAGGCATATAGAAGTGTTATATAGGGATATGGTAGGGATCTGTAGGGTTTAAGGTTTCCCAAATTTAGGGATACCAAGAAGGTGAGAATAAGGACTACAGCATTTTGGGGTCCAGATTGAGGTCCCCTTATTTAGGGAAATTTCTGTATGTGTTCAGGGCTTAGGGTTCTTGACATGGGCCCTTTGCCTGTTGAAGGGGTTCAAGGGGCTGCATAATAGTGACTAGAACGGATAATCAGGATTATATTAGGGTCCTCTTATGTTCCTATTATAGCGCTGTTGCAGGGTGGGGGATCCTCCTAAGCTATCCCTAAACCTTGAACCCTACACCAGTTGAGAGGGATGTTTTGTAACAGTATACAGGTTTCCTATAGTTTAAAGAGAACCTTCTGAATTCCAGTATTTTAGGGTCGATATTGGGGTCCCCCTGTCATGGAAACTAGCATATCCCATCTGCCAGGACACTTCTTAGCCCTAAATCCTAGACCCTAAACCCTTAACGGGGTTAATGTGCGAGCGTTGGGTTTATGTGTCACTGAATGTGTATGGCTGACTCCAATGCGTAAGAGCCTCATTGGGAGCTATTTTCCCAATTAGGGTCAAGGGCTTTGGGTTCAGTTTCAGAGCAAGTTGCTGCACCCTTGCGTAAATCTTAAAAGCACCATAAGTTTCAGCACCTTTTCCATGCAAGGCATGGCACATTCTTAAACACACCAGCTACCCTCGATGCCAGGCTTGAAAAGGCAATGGTTGCAGGCTCCTGCTTCCAGTGATCCCTAAGCTCTTTACCCAGCATCTTTTGCCGTGCCCGTGAACACCCGCAAGCGCGCTTGTAGACCTGCTGGAAATTAGATTTCAGGGTAAATGCAAGCCATCCCGAGGAGGAGTAGGATTCAGTTTTCGTGACAAACCCTGTGTTTCCCCCGCACGGGCTGTACCTTGGGTTTGCAACCTAAACCCTAGACCCTAAACCCCTAAACCCCTAAACCCCTAAACCCTATACCCTAAACCCCCAAACCCCTGAACCCTAAACCCTAAACCCCTGAACCCTAAATCCTAAAAATCTGAGACCACTGAGGTACCCACCTGTGAGAACATGTGGGGCGTTCTGATCTTTCTTCGCTTCTACTTCGTCGTTGGACAGGCAGGGCTTTGCTGTTACAACATCTAGTTTAGGGTTTAGGGTTTAGGGATGTTTAGGGTTTAGGGTTTACTATCAACCTCTTTTCCTGGATTTGTTTCAGATCTTTGGTGTTTGCTAGGGCTCCAAGCAGCCTAGAGTAGGTAATGCAGATCTTCTGTATAGACATAAAACCCCAGGGACTTTTGATTGGCTAGCCTAATTGTCCCTGTTGTAGGAAGGTGGGTTGGTTAGCCTAATTGTCTCTGCACATGGATCCATACCTAAAACATTCTATTTCACATGATGTTTGACTTGATGGAGGTATAGCCTCCTGCTTCAGCCCGATCCCCAAAAGTATGCAGAATAATGGCCTTTTGGGCTATAGTTAGTTTTTTGGTGCCATCATCTTACCTACTTCTTTGGGGGGGGGGGGGGGGGGGTTCAGGAAGCTTCAAGCTTGGTCTTCAGGAGACAAAGACTTAGAGTGGGCAAGACTGGAGATCCAGCGGGATGCAGATTTGGGAGCACTTCAAAGTAGATAGACTATGGGGTTTAGGGTTTAGGAGGTTTAGGGGTATAGTCCCCCTTAAGTAGATAGAATATGGGGTATGTTATTGAGATTATATAGGGATAATGGAAAGAGAGAATGGTAACTATTTAGGGTTTATGGTTTAGGGGTATAGTCCCCATTAAGTAGATAGAATACTGGGTATATTATTGGGATTATATAGGGATAATGAAAGAGAGAATGGAAACTATTTAGGGTTTAGGGTTTATGGTTTAGGGATAGCCCCCCCCTTAAGTAGATAGAATATGGGGTTATATGGGGGATAATGAAAAAGAACATGGAAACTACAAAAATGAGTTCTATAGGGAAGATAGGGTATAGAATATAGGGTATATGGGATTCTGGAAGAGAAGCTCAGCAATTCTCAGGAGAAGCGTGGAAATCTTGAAAGCAAGGAGCTGGAGTTGATGAAAAAACGTGTCCAAAAACAGCTCCAAGGGCAGCGTCTCAGCAAGCTTCGGGGTGGCCACATACATCGACGCGGGCGTAATATTGGGTTATATTGGGGTTATATAGGGATAATGGAAAAGAGAATGGACACTACTATAGTATTATAGGGTATATGTTTGGATTATTGAGGGGTTCTCCTTCTCTTGCAGTATGCACTTTGCCTGTCTCTGCCAAGCGGAAATCTCGACTTGACGAAATAATGTTAACACCGAAGAAGATCTCATTTAGAGTCTATATGACTCAGAGCGTAGAGGTTTCGGGTGTAAGGGTCCAATCCTCAGGAGCGATGGGGAACGCCATGCGCAACAGTAATATTGCACAGTTTTAGCTGCTGATTAAGAAGAAGCGTAGATGGAACATAGCCTCAGAGAACGACTCTCATAATCCCACAGCGGACCCTCGAATATCACTGCGGTCCGTGTTTACCTGGTGCTAAGGATGGAATCAAGGAATGCATCCCGATAGTAGCCCCTTGTCACGCCTTGTAAACACCCCTCTAACCCATTTTTTCATTCCCAACTAAGCAGCAGTGAGTAGCGGGTGATCCGTTTCAGTGACACAGCTGGGACTTCACCTTTGTGCCCTAAGGGTTTGTGCCCATGGCTAAACAATGGAATATGGCCCGCATAAGAGTATTTGGGGCCCAAGACCTGGGGTTACAAACACCCCAAGCCCTAAACCCCTAAACCCTAAAGTCTTTGAACCCAAGCTGAGCAGGCCGGAATCATGCATGCGTTGCTCTGTGTGCTGATCTCCTTCACGGCGGCCTTTTGTACGTCCCGGGCTCAGTCCAAACCCATACACCAGGAAGCCGCAGCACCCTCAGCCAGGAACTGTAAATCCTGAGCGCTTTTACCCTTATACTATCTTATAGTATGGTATGATATATTATTGTATATTATAGTTAGATCCTTACTCCCTAATCCCAAGCCCTCAGCTCTTTAACCCTCAACCCTTAAAGCCTGGTATGTAATCTGGGCTTGTTCCGGACTGCCTCGGGCCGCCGTGTGTACACCCCAGAAAAAGGGAACCCCCTACCACCATTTGAGTAATATTCTTCACGGGGATACTCTAGTCCCCAATGAGGAAGATGTTTGTGTTAGCTTGTGGATGTAATATGTTGTAAGAAGAATGTAAACCACCAAAAAATACGCACTTCCTTCTAGCTCGCTATGTAAGCCTGGTTTCCATTTGATTTGCCAGCTTCTTTTTCATTTGATCCTCCGTCATTGGGTAATGTCCTCTCATATTGCTATATTGCTATATAATTAACAGAAAACCCTATGTATCCCTATATACCCCTGTATATATATACATATGCATATACGTATATCTCCCCATATAGCCATACATTTACATTTATACTTACACATAAGTATATATGGACATAGAGGTTTGCCCTTTTTTGCAGCTTCCATCCTTTTTTTTTTCCGCTTCCTATGTCTCCATCCGGAAAAGCTAAGGCTCCAAACACCCCCATGTAGGTGCTGCCTATAGGCTTTCGGGCACAATGTAGGTATGATTTGCGGACGTTGGGACCCTAACCCTAAGTCCTACACCCTATATAAATCCTAAGCCTTATTTGTGGACCTAGAGCCCCCGGCAAAAGCCCAGGACGTCTTCTATGAGCGCCATCGTCTCTTCGGGCGGTTTGGTGAGCAAGGGCGGGCCCGGATCCCTGGCCCTTTACCTGGGATATAAGGGAATATATTACACAGGGTTTAGGGTTTAGGGTTTAGGGCTGGGGAATTTAGGACTGATGGTTTCAAGGGGAAGTTACGGCTTTGAGCTCTTGCGCTTAAGGGTGTTAGCCTTAGATTTTGAAGGTGTAGTTATGGTTCAGAGCTCTAGGGGGTCAGGGAAGAGGTTTTCGAGCTGAAGTTGTGGTTTTGGGCTTGGGTCTTAAGGTATATATACATATATATGGTTTAGAGTTTAGGATCAACGTTAGGATTTTGTTATACTTCTTGAGTGTGGGTTTCCTTATATAAATGTAAAAAGGATCCTTTTTCTTCCTAGGGAAATTATGGCTAGGTAATCCCTCAAACCAAAACCCTGACTTACTTCATGGCCATCTTGTGAGCATACGCTAGTTTCCATTAACAGGGGGACCCCATAGACCCCAACGCAACTTAAGCCGTTTTATTGGGACCCCAGCATTGGGAAACCCTAGGCCCTGTATAGACTACTGGGTAATGCCAGTTTCCATTTAATTTTCCGTGTTCTTTTCCATTTGATTCTCCATTGTTGGGGAAATCTCACTACATATCCTTGTCACGAGCATATATTCCCTAGGCCTCCCAGTTACCTAAATAGTAGGCTACTGGGCTATATAACTATAGAATATGTAGAGCCCAGTTCCCATCGCTTAGGTAACTGGGAGCCCTAGGGTATTATTATGTTCCGCAACTACCACTTGCAGCTTTCAGGTTTCAAGTGGTGAGCAGGTTTATGGAGAAAATAGCCTATCCCCCCTTCCCCGCGCATTTTATACAGTACAGTGTGGGTAGGGACCCGAGGGCTCCAAATAGCCCAATGCAGGTACCATTTATAGACTTTGGGGCCCGATGTGGGTATTATTTGAAGACAGTAAGTGGCGGAAGATTTCCTCCCTTCACCAGATTAATGCTTAGATCACACGAACTCCAAGATTCAGTTTGCTAAGGTTGAGGAATGTTTGCATTGAGTCTAATGGTTGAGGCTGAAGGATTTCAAGTGTCCCGTGGGAGGGTTTGTGGTTTTGAATTAGAGGATCTGAGTTGCAGGGCTTTGGAGACAGCATTCGTAAAACGCTTTGTGTTGAGGGCCAGCTGGTTGCTTTAAGCCCACCTCCACAACCCTAAACCCTAAACCCTAAGCTTACATCAAAGCACTGCAGGTTGAAGTTCAACTACTCTGTAGGTACAGCCTGCTGTAGCAGCTGCTTCTCGCAAGCGACAAGTACTGTATACATGTAAGTTTTTTTTCTTTCACTGAGGCTGACGGTGCTGCCAAGTGTGTGTCGATTGTTCCTAGTTGGGTTATTCTCAAAATTATGGGCCTCTTTTGGTTACAGATTATATTACGGCACCTAATTAATATCTAGGGGTACCAAAATGGACCCTAATTTTGGGAACTACCCAGCTTTCCACTGCTACACTGTTCCCGTTCCCCGAACTCCACATGCGGACCCTTGAAGCGCAAGCCCCGCGGCCCCGTTTCTGATATGAGCTGTAGTCTAAATTTCTTAAAGGGGGTTTAGGGCCTAGGGTTTTAAGAGAGTTCTATAGGGGATTATCTAGGGGACTCTAATAGGGGATATTAAGGGGGATACTAGAAGTTAGATTATCACTCATTTGGTATGGATCAACATTCTGGTCCTTTTTGGGGATCCGTAGGATCGCATGGCCCCTAATTTTCATGGACCAAAAAGCGGGTTTAGGGTTTTAGGGTTTAGGGTTTGGACCCAAAGAGGGTCCACAATGTTGATACCCCTTCCATCTTGCCTTTTCAACACATGCATATGGATTAAACGCATGTTGCTTCCAGCTTTGAACTCAGACGTTGGGATAGAGTGCAGGTTCTCATAATTTCAAAGTTAAGTAGACAGGTTTAGGGTCTGGGGTCGCCCTTAAGTAGATAGAATATGGCTTTGGGTACATCCCCGACCTCATTGGGACTGCGTGGTCAAGCAGCACTTGAAATTCTCTGAAGATAAACAGTTTAGGGTTTAGCGAAACAGCACTCGAGGCCTTACTACATGATCTCGCGCGCATTGGGCCCCGCAGTTGGTGCTTCTGCAGGGGCCTTGGACGTCTGATGTATCTTTCGTATGTTCTGTGCTAAGATCCAGTTGGTTTTAGAGTTCTAGAATTCAAGTTCGGCTTGCAGGGCTGGTTTGCAGGCTTTCCTGCCTTCCAGATCCATGGGCGCTTGTTTCAGATTCTAGGCTTCGCTACAAGACGAAATGTTTGGTCAAGAGAACTGGTTGTTGTCTTCGCTTTCGTTGTTGTCTGCAAGCCCCTCATTTGGCAGCAGTACCTTTTTGAAGCCGTAACCCTGAACCCTAAACCCCAAACCCTACCCCAAACCCTAAACCCTAAACCCCAAACCCTAACTCCTAAACCCTAAACCCGACAAACAAACATCTGCAATCCAGACTTGCGAAGCAAGTCCGAGGATGAAGGCAGGGGGTGATTAATGTAGACCCCTGATTAATATATAGGGTTTGTATAAAGGATATATAGGGGTTATATAGGGATAATGGAAAAGAAAATGGAAACTACTATTTAGGTTTTAGGGTTTAATGTAGACCCCTGATTAATAAACCACCTCTTTTCAAGGGCCTGAATATTAGGAACCCGATTATAATCCCCATTAAGGGGAGGGTTTTATTAGTCAGGGGTCTACATCATACACGGCCTGGCATTGTTCATGAAACTCCCGTCTAATACTTCTTAGGTTACTTGCTGAAGCCCAAAAGTATGCAGAATCATGTTGTTTGGTTTTGGAGTTATTGTTTTATCTACATTTGAGGACACATGACGTGCCAAGATCTACGCTGCACCCTTCATTGAGGTTCAAGGGTCTCCAGCAGCAGGTGCCTAGGTCACTAGGGCGTAGTTGGAGGCTCTAGGTCGTTTTTTGATGACATGTCTGACTTTAGAGGCTCCAGTTACCTAAATACTAATACTCTCAGGTCTATATACCCAATAGTTGCGTAGCCCAGTAGCCTACCCTTTAAGAAGCTGGGAGCCCTAGAATTGTTGACAGTGCAATAGGTCGCCACCCATGCCGTGAAGGCAAAGAAAAGAAAGCTCGCACACACTACCCGTAACACTCCAACTAGCCCTATGCAGGCACTATTGATACGCGTTGGGGCCCAATACAGGTATTGGTTATGGACCTACAGGTTCAGGGTACCAACTAAATCTGCAGATCCCGGGGCGCCCCAAACTCTATAAGGCCTAAGCTCCAACGCCAAAGGTGGGAATTATGTATTGGCTGGCCATCACATTGTTGGCAGTCCTGGAAACTCTAGGTGCTGCTGGGAGCTGAGGATTCAGGGGTTTACGGTTTGGGGTTCAAGGCTTGGGTCTTTGGGTTTTTAGGGTTTCAGGTTTAGGGTTTACGGCGTAGGGTTTTAGGGTTGAAGGTTCAGGTGTAGGGTTGAAGGTTTTGGTGTTAGGGTTCTGGGGCCTGCTTCACTGAAGGTGGAGGGTTTGGGGATTTTTGGTTTGGAGCTTCAGGTTTAGGTAGTTTCGCCCGGAGTTATTAGAGGAAGGCTGTGAAACTGTAGGTATTCGCGTGCTTCCATGGTACAGCTGGAGGATGTCAGGATAAGAGGCTCATTGTCCGATTTACGGTTTAGGGTTTAGAGTTTAGGGTTGGTAGTTTCCCAAAATAGGGGGACCCCAATGTAGACCCCAAACCGCTACAATTCTTGTTACTGGGATGCCCGAAAAGGTACCCCTGATTTTGGGGAATCTTAAACCCTAAACCTTATATAACCCTATATCACCGTATAAAATATTAGTGCCCGATATAGTACCCTGTATCCCTGTATAATTCCCCAAATTGTGTTTGATCCACGTCAGTGTTTGAGGGCCAACCTCCTAGCTGTCAGCATTCCAAGGAGAGGCAGGCACGGCCACATTGTCAAGAAAGCCACTGTAGCTCTAGTGGATTTAGGGTTTTGGGGTTTTGAGGTTTTGGGGTTGAGGGTTTAGTGCTTAGGGTTTAGGGGTTTAGGGTTTGGGGTTCCTAGCTGAAGAGATACAGTCTCAATCCTGTATTCCTCAAAGAATCTTACTTATCTTGCTCTGGCATAAAAAAGGCCAAAGCTCAACCACTAAACCCTTAGCTTCCTCAACCGCAGACCCTGAAATTCCTAAACCCTGAGAAGGCTTAAGGGTTCGAACCCTAAGCCTGAAACTCTCGACCCTAAACCCAAAGACCTTCAGCCCTAAACCCTTAACCCTAAACCCTGAACCCTAGAGCCTTAACTCTAAACCCTACATCCCTAAATACTTAATTTCAGCAAGGTCGAGGCTCTACTCATGGCTGCCCCTTCTCTGGACTTCCCTGGCTGCAAGCAGGCCCCCTGGCTGCAAGCAGGCCTCTTCTTTGCATGGGGTTTAGGGTGTAGGATTCAAGATTAAGGGCTTAGGGTTAAGGGCTTAGGGTTTAGGATGAAGGATTTAGGGTTTGGGATTTAGGGCTTAGAATTCAGGATTAAGGGCTTAGGGTTAAGGGTGAAGGGTTTAGGGTCTGAGACTTAGGGTTTAGGATTTAGGGTTCAGGGCTTAGGGTAAAGGGTTTAAGGGTTGAGGAATTATGAGGTTTAAGGGTTTAGGGTTCAGGGCTTAGGGTAAAGGTTTTAAGGGTTTATAGGGTTTAGGGTAAGGCACCAGCAGGCTCGGATAAAGGCTTTGGGTTTAGGTTTGACAGCTTCGCGCGTCGGTAGGTGTGCGCTTTAGGTTTGCTTTCGGCTTGAGGGCGCTTGGGGTACTTGGAGGTTAGCTGGAAGTATAGTATAGGGCCATGGAAACCCTAGAACCATGAAAAGGGTCATAGCTTAACCGTTTCCACTTATGTTTAGAACCGTGGAAGCTCAAGAGGAGATAGCCCCTTCGTACTAAGATGGGGCTTTCCCAAAATTGGGGCACCTTTCTGGGGTCCCTAGAATAAGGATTATGGTATTTTGGGGTCTGTATTGGGGTCCCCAAAGTTTGGGAAGCCACCATCTTAGCCCCTGTAGTCTTAAATTCCCATGAAGAAGCCTTGACCACCGGGTGACATATTTGATATGGTATTAGGGTTTAGGGTTTAGGGTTTAGGGGTGAGGAGGTAATGTTACTTTGAGGAGACGGTGAGTCTACTTACATAATCTTGCCTGCGTCCAAGTACGGCTCAAACTTTCCGAAGGACCTTACATGGAATCGCTTGTTGGCCTAAACCCTAAACCCCAAATCCTAAGGCCTATACTATAGCTTGTTGGCGTTAAGTCCTTGAAACCTAATCTAGAACGTGCGTTGGTAGGGACTACCCTACAAGTTGTCCACAGTTTCGTTGTGCAAAGACCCCTCATACCTTTGATGCGGGGATTTGTAGGATTTAGGGTATAGGGTTAGGTGGATCCCCCACCCAGTAATAGTGATTATAGGGGAGAATAAGGAGTATATTAAAGGTCTTCTTATATTCCTATGATACCACCATTACAGGGTGGGGGTCCTCCTGAGGTATAGGGTTACATGTTCAGGGAGTTTGATACCTACCTAGAATTGGCTTAGAACCCTAAAAAATTGGGTAACTCCTTCAAGGCCATGTCGGGAGATTGTAAGTTGGGGTCTGACCCAATGTAAGCCTTACGGTAATGACTAAGGTTAGCGAGCATCCACGTAAACCTTTGGAATTATGGTATTCGAACATACTGAGGTCATGCAGGATCTTTCGCATCACCAGAAGTAGCCGTGAAGAAGTGCGATCATGAGGATGAGCATGTGTTTGCACATATGAAGAAGCAGGATCATGAGGAAGCGCATGTATTCACACACATATGGATGACAGTATACTTATATGTTCCAAGGATCCAAATAATCGGGTTTTAGGGCCCAGATATTTGGGACCTAAAACCGTGTTATTTGGGTCCTTGGACCCTTAGGGGTATTCACGAGGGGGAACACTTGGAGGTGTGTCACACGAGCCATGCAGCTTTGCAGGCAGCTTTGCAAAGCACAGGACCGGAGTACGGACACGGACTGCTGGTGCCAATGCTGCTGACATCTGCTGACTACGATTACCTAAGCCCCAAAAGTATGTAAGATAATAGCCCTCATTAAAAAAAAAAAAAAAAACAGCCCAAAAGGTTCTCCGCGCCGGACCCCACTGCAGATGTTGAGCTCCTCGACTTGGTGGCGGAGAAAACTGTGCAGGTCATTGACTGCCATGGCAGAGCTTATACGCTCAATTTGCAAGCCTTCCTGAATTCCTGAATTTGTGAAGCGCTGCGTGAGAACATCATACTCGCAAAGCTGCTGCCGGATTCGTCAAAGGATGTTTGCTCACCGGGCTTGGGTGGTTTGAGGGAATTCCCTGCAAGCCTCTAAAGTCTCGTATAACCCTTTCTCATTCCCTACCTTCTTTGTATAATCCTGCATGATCCCTAGCTCTGAATAACCCTATACATATTTATTGATGGCGGTTCATCAGAAAATGCTTAGGGCGGATGTAGATCTATAATGGAAAACATAGGTTGAATTATCTTCCATACTGGCCATTGGGGGACCAGGTACTTTGATCAACTACAGCATAGGTACTCCAATCCCTATAAACCATTCCGTACGTGCAGGCCTTCGTTGCCGCTCTCCGGCGTCGGCGGCTAGAGGCCGGTGCAAAAGCGGAGGCTCCTCGGCGCAGCGAATCTTTATGGGAATCCTTCTGGAGTTAGAGGGGCGTTGATATTCAGACAAAGGGGGGCCCTGCAACGTTCCACTCTCTTGGGATGAGGTTTAGAGTTTAGGAGCTTTGAGATGAGGAGTTAAAGGCTGTTTCTGGTTTAGGGGTTTAGGGTTTAGGGTTTAGGGGGGTTATTCGCTGGGTTTGTGGGTTGGAGGTTTTGGGGATTACATGCACCCCTTCAAGGATCCAAAACATGGGGTCCTCCAAAATGACCCCAGTGATAAATAGGGAAACCTAGGGGAGTATTGGTAAGTTCCATGCTTTAGATCCTTTACGGCCCCTTAACCCTAAACCCTGAACCCCAAACCCTAAACCCCAAATCCTAAACCTTAAACCCCAAACGCCACACCCCAAACCCTAAGCCCGACACCACCCTTTAGGGGCTCAGGGATTAGGTGAGGCCTAAACTTCGGTTGCAGTGCTCAAGCAGGAAAGTTTTAGAGTTTTGCAGGAAAGAAAAAGTCACGATTTAGGCTTCGTGTTTTAGGATTGTTGCAGTTTGGGGTCAGGCAACATTCTTCAAGATACTTGCTTTTTGGCAACATGGACCCTTAGGAGATACATCCAGAGAGGTTCAAAGGGACGTATAAAATGTATACAATAGCCTTCGCCTTGCAACACAAGCCACCCAACAAGTTCCGACCAGTGGCCCCATACACCCAGACTTTTATGGTTTCTACTTGGAGGGTTAGGGGGATTCAGTAAATATACTTCTCACCCCTACTAGCCAGATAGTAACTCCAGGTATCCCCATTAAGTATTATCGCACCTACAGGTTCTCCTGACCCTTCAAGCACCTAAACCTTAAACCCTAAACCCTAAACCCTAAATCCTAAACCCTACCCTCATCTTGGCAACCCAACCCTCACCCCTACCCAGAAAAAACACACCTTAAAGGGGGAGTATAAGCCTAAACCCTAAACAGTAGTTTCCATTTTCTTTTCCATTATCCCTATAAGATAGCCCCAATATAACCCCAATATTCTATCTACTTAAGGGGGATTCCAACTAAGACGCTACGCGCTGCCCTGGGCCGCGCCGTCGCGCGCCTTGCTGAGGCCAGGAGCTACGGTGGATGCTGACAATCCCAAGGTAGGTCCTACCCTAGGGGTCCCTTTAAAGGGGGTTATAGGGGATATATAGGGATATATGGGGATTATATACGGGTTTAAGGACCCAAACCCAAATAAGGGGTGTTTTGGCGCCCAAAAACTCTAATATTAATGGTATTTGGGCGCTAAAACCCTATTATTTGGGTCCTTGGACCCTTAGGGCTACATAGGGACCCGTAGCTCCCTTTCAACGGCTTGTTTTTAGGGATGCACGCGGTTCGGGCTTTATCCTTGAGTGTCGAATTGCCCCAATGAAAGATACTCAGGTATCAAAAGCCCATCCAGATTCTGGGGTTTTAAAACCCTGTTATTCTTGTACTTGACCCTTCGGGTGAGGTTTACAGTCTGATGCGCATACGAAAAGTCCTGCAATACCATTTTGGTACCTTGTACGTTTGGAATGATTGGGCTTATTGCATGCATATCGAAGTAAATGGGGTGAAAGGGTTTGAGGTTTCAGAATATGCCCTAAACCCTAACTCCTCAACCCCTAGCCTAAATCCTAAATGGAGTTATCTGAGCTGCTGCCAATGCAAGGCTTACCAGGGGACCATTACAAGTGCACATAGGGGCTCGTTTGGTAGTTCAGTATAGTCCGTAAGATTTTCCCTAATATGAGAACCCACCTCCACCTAAAATATGTGCGCCAAATGAGCTTTTTACACCCCTTCATACTCCCAGTTCCCACCTCATTCTCCGTTGTGTTTTCCATTTGGTTCACCTTCATTGAGTATAATATCTCTACACCCTGAGCGCTCAACGTAGCTCCCTAAAACCTAAACCCTAATTATGTGGGAAAGATTGACTGTATCTCATGTAGAGAATACTGAGCTTGTCTTGTAAGCACAATTCCAAAGATGTTAAACATACTGGCTTGCATGCCCCAAATCCCACCGCAACCCCAACAGACAGAATACAAAGGGTTCCTATGAAGGTGATATAGGGGATGTATATGGGATGTACAGGGGAAAGGTACCTGAACCACAAAAGAACGTACAATAATGGCCTTTTGGCTGCTTTGGGGACTTTGGGCCATCATTCCACTTCATCCCGGGATCCAGGTACGCCCCAGCCGTGTGGCTTCAGGGCTTGTATAGTGACTTCTAGCCCCCTCTAGTATTTTGCAGAATTAAGCTAGATTCGGCAAAAATTTCGAGCCTCAAGCAGGAAAACTTAGTACATCGGATTAAAGAGGCTTAGGCGCAGTATAAAAATTGACCCACAGGCTCCAAGTACCCGACTACTGGGGTTTCATGTGCCAAAGCCACCCAGATCATGGTACTTGAGGCCTAAAGCCCTTTTTCTTGAGCTGGTGTATTTTTTCTTGTTCCTGGTAACGCTGGAATTCACAAAGGGCGCCCGGTATCGTTTTGGAGGCTTGCTGGGGAACCCTTGTTACCACCTTTCCTGCTTTGTAATAACAAAACTTAAACTCTAATGCCTTTTCTCACCCCAATAATCCCATAAAACACCCTTTTTTGGACCCTGTGCGGTGGAGTAGATGGCGCAGGACCTGTACGCAATGGAGAGCCACTTCATTTACGACTCCTGGCAGCAGGTTGGCTTCTGCCCACTGCTGTTTTGCTGAAACCCAATAACTGTAGTATACGATGGTATGTTATGGTATATCAGAATATATTACAATATATGATAGTATATTATGCTTCTCTTCTTCTGCTTATACATAGGGACTACGTAGTGAGTTATGCCCCAATGCCGGACATCAAGTGGAAAAGAGCATGGAACAATGAAATGGAAACTGTAATGTAATGGCCCTCAAAAGCACCACTGTAGCTAAATGATTGGTTGCCCAAGATCATTGTGCCTGCAGCCTCAGAATACTGAGAATATTAGTCTCAAGCTTTTTCTTAGGGCTCTTGCTGTTTTGCAAAGTTGTTGTGGTTCTCCAGTCGTTTCGTCAGCATCCATACCTCTATTGGTCCACGTACTTGAATTTTAGGATTTTACGCGCCAAACACCATCCAGACAATAGCATTATTTAGGCCCCAGTCTTTGGGTGAGGCGTCTTCGGGATCCATACTCGGACCGCAGATGTTAGTTAGGAGGACCCTCACACTGTAATAGGGGTATAACAGGAATATAGTTGGACCTTGATATACTCCCTATTATCACTGATAGCCACTAATACAGGGTGGGGAGTCCGCAAAATGTTAGGCTTTTCGAAGCCCCAAACCCTAAACCCTAACCCTAAACCCTCAACCCTAAACAAGCAGGCATTTGCAATCTAGCCCTCTATTCTCGCGAGCTCACGGCACGAAGTTAGCAATAGCCTTGAACCCCAACATGTTAGGTGCTTAGAGTTCAGGGTTTAGGGCTTAGGGGTTTAGGGTTTAGGGAAGGTATACAGACGATGGTTGGGCATGTGGGAGGTGTAGATTATTGTTGTTTGGGGGATTCCTACTTAGCATGGGAGGTACATGATTCCAGCCCAGTACATGTACAAGACGCTTGTCTAGGGAGACACTGACGGCTATTATTTTGTAGACAAGTAGAATCTAAAACGCTTTGCATCTAAAAGCTGCAGCGCCTGCACCCTCAACCCAAAAACCGTAGACCTTAAACCCTAGCCTTAGTTGCGCCCACTGAGGAGCTTGTTCAAAATGCGGATGACAACAAGTACCCGGACGAAGAGGCCCTTGGCCGTTTCGGTTGGAGCAGTTCTGAAGCATCGACTGACCTCCCCCGTTCGATCTTAGGGTTTAGGGTACGTATACGATGTAGCATCTAGGGCTTACGATTCAGGGTTTGGGCTCTATGGTTTAGGCTTTCCTTCGCCCCGTAACAGATACTATAGGGCTGAAAAGATCATCAGTATCATTCTGAGTCCTATCTGAGTTGCCCTAGACCCTACGTAATTCTATATACAAGGAATTGGAGACCATCATGTTGGTAATTGTTTAGGCTTCCGCAGTACTACCAGTACAGTTCCATTGTCAGGGGGGCCATGCGCGTAGTCGCCATTGAAACGGTCCTGCAATACTACAGGCGGGAAATAGCCCTGTATGTTCGAGATATGCTAGCAGTAATTAAAGTGCAGCAGTTGATAGGGATACAGGATAGCAGCTCATTTGAAAAACACAAGCATCCACGGGTGGGAGGAATGACGTTCCACTATGGGCTATTAGACCTTAAGGGTACCTTAATCTGCTTTTAATAGGGCCCTAAAAGGGAATTTTAGGGTCTAATAGCCCACCCTAAACCCTAACAGAACGCGGGGAAGTGTTGGGTTAGAGCCTAGAGAAGATGTAGGGAAATCTCTCCAGGAG
>CAJNIZ010028557.1:0-17084 GCA_905231905.1 Symbiodinium pilosum | reverse complement strand
TACGTGAGCCGATTGTTTTTATGGCTGTGAAAAAAAGCAAATGTTTTCGCCGAAAAACCTGGGCCCGTATTCCGACGCACTCTCAAACCCTAAGCCCCTTAATAGGGCCCTAAAACGGAATTTTAGGGTCTAATAGCCCATAGTGGTTCAAGCAACCAGAGCAAACACTGCAGGCTTTGAGGCCATGACGTCAGCCATGAAATCTATCTATGTCCATGTTTTGCAACGAATTACAGAGCGCTGAACCCTAAACCCTAGAACCCTAAACCCTAGAGCCCTAGAATCCTAAACCCTAGAGCCCTAGAATCCTAAACCATAGAACCCTAAACCCTAGAACCCTAAACCCTAGAACCCCCTAGAACCCTAAACCTTAGAACCCTCAAGCCTTTGCAGCCCCTGTACGTCTGCATTGGTCCTTCACACGTCTTGGCCACAGAAAAACTTGTCATGTTTTAGGGCCCATGCTCTGGATAGACATACTTACTTAGGGTTAGGGGTTTAGGTTTAGGGTGCCAATACAAGAACTTCACCCTTTTTGGGCTTCCTTTTGGGGTCTCTATAATAAAGTTTAAGATGTGTTAGTCTTGGTTAATATTGTTGGGGAAGAGAGCCTATCTGGAGGCATGGAGAGCTTCAAAAATCCTCTTACAATATCCATGTGAGCTAAAGTCTAAACTCCTCAAAAGGGGCTTATATAGGTTTAGGGTTTAGGGTTGGGAATACTATAGGGGATATTGAGGGGGATACTCGGATTTTAGACTATAGCTTATATTACAATTCCTAGACTTTAGTCATGTACCGCCCATGACAAGCCCCTTTGTATCCATTGCATATGCTACCCAAAGACACGGCCCTAAACCTTAAACCCTAAACCCTGAACCCACTAAACCCTCAGCCTGGAAGGTTTGTCCATGCTTGGAGATGGAGATCGGCCATGGTCAAGGTGGAAGCTACTTCTTCTCGGTTTCCTGGCAAATTGCTAGACGCGACGCCAAAGGGTAGTAAAGAATCTTATCCTAGGCCTCCAAGTATTCGGAAAGACCATTCAGGTTATAATGTTGGGGACGAAACCTCAGTATTTGGCTATATACTTTGTACTTAGTCGCTTTAGCTTAGTATAGAGTGAGATCCGAACATTGAGAAGAGAATCGGATGATAGGTTTTGGGGGTTTCAAGCATTTACGCGGATTAGGATTTAAGACTTAAGGTTTAGGGTCTAGGGTTTCGGGTTTAGGGGTCTAGGGTTTAGGGTTTTAGGTTTTAGGTAAGCCCTAAACGCTAAATCCTGAAGGTCTAGTCCAACTAGCAGAAGTATCTCAGGACCTTCCATCTACCCTTAATCCGGGTTATGTGGCCCCGAATTGTGGGTACTTAGGGCCTAGATTGAGGGTAATTTCCCTAAACCTTTAAACCCCAAACCATGAACCTTAAACCTAGGTTTATACAGGAACCATGTTGAGCCTAAACTTACATCCCATTTCAGGTCAAGGGTCTCTAGGGAAGGAGAGGGTTTAGGGTTTAGGGCTTAGGGTTTCGGATCAAGGGCTTCAAGGGAAGGAGGACATCAAGGCGGCCACAGCCCTCAGCGGGCACGTGATGTCTTCTCAATATCTTCCAAGGCGTTTGGTAACTCCATTCCTCCTTGGGACTTAGCTTGGACCTTAGACCCTTAACCCTTTGGGATTCCCTTATATTCTTATTATAGGTAATGAAGGGTTAACCCTTAGTAGGGGTCCTAAGTGCCACGTAGATTCTCTATGAAACGTGCACGCAAAGAGTAGGTGGTAGTCCTCCGGTCTCTGATTTGTCGTAACCTTAGATCTTAAACCCTAAATGCTGAAGCCTAAACCCTGAATCCCTAGACTAAACTACGGTATGGCCAAGGGGCCAAGGGGGGCCCAACAAGCACGCAGCGAACGCGGAGCCCTAAACCCCAAACCCTAAACCGTGAACCCGAAACCCTAAACACCCGACCCTAACCAAAACCTCAAACCCCAAACCCAAGGCCCGAAAACTTGAACCCTAAACCCTCAACCCTTCCCTAAACCCCAAACCCAGACCCAAAGCCCTAAACCCTGTGCCCTAAACCCTAAACCCTAGGTCAACAATGAATGCGGGCTAAGGATGGAGGACGACGGGAAGTCTTTTTTTTATAAGCCAAGCGGGGTGCTTCTCAAAGTGTTGGTTTCTTTGCAGAATATACATGCGTTTACATCTCTATATATATATTGATACATATACATATACACATAAAACCTGTGTATATGTATAGGTGTATATACATACAGAACTGTGTGTATGTATGTACATATATATATATATAGGTGTGTATATGAAGACTAAGTTATAGATGTGTACAATATTTGTAAACACATACGTGTATGTATGTGTATGTGTCTGTGAGTGTGTCTCTTTGTGTTTACAAATGTGTTTGTTTGTAAAAACACATGTATATGTGTTGGCCTTCCTACACCCGCATACACAAGTATTCGCACAGTATATGTCTATGGGCGTGTATGTGGAACATGTGTATGGGTGTAGGTATGTATGTATGTGTGTAGATATTTACAGGCGCTAGTAGTTCCTTCCCAAGCACCCCTTGTAGGCCTTAGATGTCCTTACGCTGAAAGCTTCAAAATGAGAGGTCTTGCTTCGGCGGACATTGGGTCCAGGGTTAGACCCTAAACCCTAAAAACCCTAAAGTTTAGGGTTAAGGGTTTAGGGCCCTAAAGCCCTAACGCCATGGCTTAGCACGTTTCTCAAAATCGGGTTTCCATACGGTTCTGGATCCCAGTGACTGCGGACGATCCTACAGACCTCCAATAGGCCCCAATGGGCCCCCCCTAAACCCTAAACCCTAATAGTCTGTCCATGGGCCCGCGGCCCCAATAGTCCGAAATCTGAATTCCAGGGTTCGGAGGGCGTCCTTGAAATGGGGTAGGACATAATGTAGACAATTAAACAGTTACCTGTACATCTGGTCCTGTAATTCCTGTGTATGAAATTATAGTATAGTATAAGATACCTCAAACAGACTTCAAAATGCTGTTGGTCAATTATTTCGGCCCCTATCTTATAACCCTTGTAGCTTCTACGTAGAGCCAGTGTCCATTTCATTTTCGATGTTCCTTTCCTTGTGATTGTTCATCCCTAAGGCCCTACTTGGAGGTCCGTTTTACTTATAACCTACTTGGTAACTGTAGTTATAGCCCTATTATATGTAGTTAAAGAACTTATAGTTAGGTTATAACTACAGTTACTAATTAGGTTATAAGTAAAACGGACCTCCAAGTACAATACGTGGTGCAAGCTAAATTCGAAGCCTGCCAGAGCTGTTCGTGAGCCCGTTCTGATATTGCTGCCACCGATACACATCTTCAATCCCTACCCCTGTAAAGGGCTTAGGGTTTAGGATTTATGAGCCCCATCGAAAAGTAACACTCTACTTGGAGGTTCAGGCCCAGTTACGATCGTATTTCGAACCCAGTTGTAAGGCCCCTGAGCCCCCTTACATAGATTTTGCTGGGTTTTAAGTATTGCTATTGATATTGGGCTATCATTGCCCGGAATCTCCAAGTACACCAACACCAACGGGCCTTTCAGGGGCCTTTCGAAGGGGTTTTCAATTTCTCCAGGGTCTGTTCAAGCTTTGAGGATTTCACACCCCGTCGCATTGAAGACTTGTGGTAGGGTACCGGGACCATGGATGAGTACTTGAAGGGTGGGAATTTAGTGGGCCAGCACAAGACCCGAGAAGCAGAAGAAGTTGGATGGATATTTTTGCAAGCAGGGGATGGGAGGATAAAGCAACATACCAAATCTCGTCAGCCGGCGCGCGACAAGACGCCCTAGACCCTGAGACCCTAAAGCCCAAACTCCCAGCCCTAAACCCCTAAACCCTAACCGCCCTAAAACCCTAAACCTCTAAACCCTAACCGCCGAAAAACCTCAAGCGCCTAAACCCCAAATCCCAAATAGTAGTTTCTATTTTGTTTTCCTTTATCCCAATATACCCCCCATATAATCCCTATATAACCGCTCCCTTAAACTCATGCGCTGCTGCTCGGAAGGACGTGCGTGCTTTGTGCGATATTAATGCAAGCTCAAAGTTCCTGGTCTGCAGCGGTTTAGGGTTTAGGAGGGGTTTTAGGGGTACCTTTAAAGGGGTTATAGCGGATATATAGAGGTATCATGATTACTAGGGTTTAGGGATTATAAGTTTAGTTTTTGGGTCTTGGGCTTAAGCATTCAGGGTTTGAAGGTTTAGGCTTTAGGGTTTAGGATCCAAGTGTTTACAGCTAAGGGTCTCGGGTTTGGGATTTAGCTTTCAAATCTTAAGGGTTTGGGGTTTAAGGGTTGGGGGTTGAGGGGTCAAGGGTTTAAGTGTTTAGTGGTTACAGGTTGCAGTGTTTATGGTTATGGATTACTTTACCACCCTCCTCTGTACAGGTTCTTCTTAGTTAGGGATTAGGGTTTAGGGTTCAGGGTTTCTATCCAGATGAGCGGAACCTTCTCATCGCCAAAGGTCTTGCTACATAGTGATGCCTTACCATCAACCAGTCAGTTTGTAGTGGCTTAGGGGCCTGCGAGAACCAAACATGACTCAATTTGGGGTTGGAGGATTGGGGTTTAGGGTTCAGGGATGCCACAAACCCCTACAAGCCGAGAGCGCGAGCCCCTGCCATGAAACTCGGTGTCCCAAGCCGAAATCTTCCAAAATTCCGAGGACTCATATATTGGGGCTACAGGCCCGAAATACTAGAACCTGAATGCTTTTGTTTCTACCAAGCACGATTTGTTGGGGTCCTTGCACCCCTGAGCCCTTAGAACAAAGCGTGAGATCAAAGCTGAGCCTTGCGCAAGTGCTTCCTATAAAGGCGGTCCGGCAGATACGCCCCCGAGGTTTATGGTTTAAGGCATACCTGGACCCCAAAGTATGTAAAATAATGGCCCTTAGGGCTATTTTTAGGGTTTAGGGCTATTATTTTACATACTTTTGGGGTTTAGGTACAGCCCCGAGACTCTAACGCTGATCACTAATCCATCCCCCTAAGCTCAAGCCCATTAAGCAACATGATGAGATGCACTTAACAAACAATCTTGAACTCTGAGCCCAAGGCCCTCCACCTTAGATGGAAAATTCCCACAGTAGAAGAAGACCCCTTCGTACCCCAATGCATTTTTCTCACTTATTCCGGGGGGGGGGGCTCAAGAAAGGTTCCTTCCTTTTCAAAACCCCACACCCTACACCTTGACCCTAAACCCTAAACTTTGAACCCACATCATCCCTATACCCTAAACCCCTAAACCCTAAACCCTTGACCCTAAACCTAAACCCTAAACCTTGAACCCACATCATCCCTAAACCTTATATCCTCCTTTGCGAAGGAAAGGACGGCAGGGTGTGACGGGCCAGAAAGGAATTGGCTGGAAGAGTTGCTTTCAGGCGTCCTGGTGGTTTAGGGTTTAGGGGTTTAGGGTTTAGGGTTTAAGGTTTGGAGTTCAGGGTTCAGGAGTTTAGGGTTTGGGGTTTCAGGGGTAGTTGACTGTTTCTGATTGACCAAGCCCCTGTATAATCCCATACAATTCATAAGACTGATTGTCTATAGGTTGCCAAAATACATCCCAAGCTCTGCGCTGGAAACCTTAACCCCTAACCCCTTAACCCTAAACTCCTAAACCCCTAAACCCTAAGCCCTAAACCCTAAAGGTTCACGGCTTCGTTGTCAAACACGGCTTGGGAGCTTAGGGGCCTTATAGGGTTCAGGGTCAGGGCGTGTAGGGCTTTTGCTGCTCAGAAATTAGGGTTAAGGATTTATGGTTTGGGGCTTAGGGTTTAAGGTTTGGGATTTATGGTTTATAGGGCTTAGGGTCTATAGGGTTTAGGGTTCAGGGCTTAGGGCTTAGGGTTTAGGGTTTATAGGGTTCAGGGTCACAGTCGTAGGGAGTTCAGAGCTGAGGGCTGCGAGTCCTTGAGTGCAGAATTTCCTGGCTTAGGGAACGGGATCTGGCTTCAGAGTCCTAAACCCCAAGCCCTTCACCCGAAACCCTGTAAATCCAAAGCCCTATAGTCCTCCTTAAGTTGATAGAATATGGGGTATATGGGGATCTTAATTAGAATATTCCCAAAGCCATGTTGTATCTACTTAAGCGGGACTATAAGCCTTAACGCAAAACTTTGGAACCCAAATCCTATGCAATCCCAAGTTCTCAGCCGTTTTGGGCTCGTGGATCGCAGTACCTCAACCCTAAACCTTGAGCCCGGAATCGTCAATAACCCAGGGTTTATAGGGTTTATGGTCAAGTAGTGTAAGGGCTTTACAAGGATATTTAGGGGTATAGATAATTAGTAGGGCTCAGTAGGGTTTAGGGTTATATAGGGATATACATGGGTTTTGCAGATGCAGGGGTATATAGGAATAATGGAGAACTAAGATGCAAAGGACATGGAATATGAAATGGGAACTGCGGCTATACAGGGGGTTGAAGGTGTGGTTACCAATATTGTGTTTCTGCCTCCTTGTATCATCATGGTGAAAGGTACTTCAACAGACCTCAACATTGTTTCGTCTGATTCTTTAAGGATTCGACATTACATTCTTGACCCCCCCGACATTTTGTCAGAAATGTATTGCCGCGACACGGTCCGAATTTGGGGGTTGGGGGTTCCAAGCCCTGACCGCTAAACGCTAAACCCCAAACCCATCAGTAATTCATACTGGGCAATTAAGATCGACCTCACCCTAAATGGTGGTTTGTATAGGAACTAGTACCGAAGTGGCCTTACATTGGGAATTGAAATTATTCTACATTACCCTTCTCATAGCATGGACATCGACATTACGTGCCTGTGGAACCATGACCTCTACGACCCGCTTCAACAAGTGGCGAAGCGGGTGTCCCCAACTCCAGGATTTGGCAAGAGGGGTCCCCTTGATAGGAGTTTGTAGCGGTTATATAAGCATACTGGATATGAAAATGGAAAATACTGTTTAGGATGTAGGGTTTAGGGTTGGCAGTTTCCCCAGTTTCCCGGACTTGTTCCCACTCCAAACCCGCAACCCTAGATCACACCTACAGCCTGCTTGGTCTCCCAACACCCTTGAACCCTACACCCTAAAACCCTCAACCCCAAACCCCAAACCCAAGACCCTGAACCCCAAACCCTAAAACCCAAAACCCCGAACCCAAGACCCTAAACCCCGAAAGCCCAAAACCCTGACCCCCAGAACCCTAAGCCCAAGACCCTAAACCCTAAACCCCCAACCCTAGAACCCTAAACCTCCAAACCCTCAAGCCTAACCCTAAGGGTCCAAGGACCCAAATAATAGGGTTTCAGGGCCCAAATACTATAATGCTACTGGTCTTTGGGCCCTAACACCCTATTAGTTGGGTCCTGAAACCCTTATATAGCTCCCATATATCTCTATATATCCCCTTATAACCCCTTGTAAAGGGACCCTATTATTTGGGTCCTTGGACCCTTAGGGTAAGCATCCTAGGTGTCTGAACCCCACACCCTAAAACCCTAAACCCCAATCCCCAAACCCAAGACCCTGAACCCCAAACCCTAAAACCCAAGACCTTAAGCCCAAGACCCTAAACCCTAAACCCCCAAACCCCGAACCCTAAGCATCCCAGGTGTCTGATTGCCCCTACATGCTCTCCGGCTCTTTCGCGATCAAGTTCGACATTGCAGGGCCTCTGGGTCAGCTGGGCTACGTTACGCCAACCTGGGTGGACGAAGAGGCGATTTAGGGTTTTGGGTGTGGCGCTTAGGGTTTGGGGCCAGGGTTGAGGGTTTAGGGTTTGGAGGTTTGGAGTTTAGGGTCTATAGGGTCTAGGGTGGGGTTGAAGGGATAAGGGGTTTTGAGGGTCAGGGTTTAGGGGTTTTGGGGGTTTAGGGCTTAAGGGTTCGGAGTTCAGGGTCATGGTTTTGCGGGTTTTCGCTTTATAGTGTTGGGAGGGTGGGGGCGCGCGTTAGCGGTTTAGGTTGTAGGGTGCGTGGGTTCAGGGTTTAGGGCATGGTTTTGCCAAGTTGGGTAGCATGTTCTTATCAGGACCCCAAAAGGCATATGTTCATGGGTGTGGGGGTGGGTTATCGGTACATGTGATTTGTAGAGTTTAGAGTTTGGTGTGTAGTTTTTTTTCCTCAAAATGGGGGCACCCGCGAGGTGAAAAAAAATATATGTATATATATATATATGTATACATATACTATCCGTAAGGACACTTGGCTCTATAAGCATCAGAGTCCCAGACAAATCCCTAAGCCCTACATTCCCAAAAACCAATCCCCAAACTCTAAAGCGCACCCTAAAACCAAAAACCCTATATCCTAAGCCCTAAGGCCGAAACCTGAGCCCGTAAAACCCTAAGACCCTAAACCCTTGAATCCTGAAGCCTGAAACCTTAAAGCTTAAACCCTAAAGCCTAAGACCCTAAAGCCTAGACCCTACAACCCAAGTCTTAAAACCCTCAAGCAGCCTGAAAACCCAAAGCCTAAACCCTAAAGCCTAAGACCCTAAAGCCTAGACCCTACAACCCAAGTCTTAAAACCCTCAAGCACAAAACCTGGTTGGGATTTTATGACCATAATAGGTATATAAACCCAAGAAATCAAAGAGCACTTACCCTCCTAGGGCTCGTTTTAGAGTGCTCTTGTATTCTGTTTATTATCCTAGGTCAAAATCCTTGAATCCTGAAGCCTGAAACCCCAAAGCCTAAATCCTAAAGCCTAAGACCCTAAAGCCTAGACACTACAACCCAAGTCTTAAGACCCTCACGCACAAAGCCTTGACAGGACCCCCCCCACCCTGTAATAGTGGCTATAAGGGATAATACGGCTTATATTAGGTTCCTAGTATATTCCTATTGTATCACTCTTGCAGGGTCGGGGGTCCTCCTAAGCAAAGCCCCAGGAGGTGGCGACGCTTCCCACAGAGGTCCGCAACGCGCATCGGCGGGGTGCAACTGTCATCTACCTGCCTTTGAGGCCTCCCTATGCTTGTTACAGGGTGTTGTAGTGGGGAGTTACCTAAAAGGGTCCAAGGACCCACATATTTGGGTTTCAGGCGCCCAACTACTATAATATTACTGGTATTTGGGCCCTAAAGCCCTATTATTTGGGTCCTTGCACCCTTAGGGTTAGGGATTGGTTTAGGGTTTTTTTGGGGGGAAGGGCTGTTTACCTTGAAGGTCCAGGTGCCCAAGCAACAGGGGTCTAGGGACCTGAACATCAGAATCTGGATGGTTTTGGGTACCCATATACCTCTGACTTGGGTACTTGGACCATTTTTGCGGATAAACTAGCGTGGCAGCTTTAAAAGGCAGTATTAAAGAGCGGTTGTCGCCTACCCTTTCCCCCCAAAAAAAACAAAGCACATTCCTTCATTTACCAGGCCTCTACAGTACTGAGTTCCCAAACCCCCAATCTAAAAAATGGATCCCCTATGAAGACCCATTATAACGCCTATATGACCCTTATATAATTTCCCGTACGGTTCTAGGGGATCTAAACCTAGAACCTCTGAAGTTAGTAGATGCAGGTAAGAGATCTGCAGGAACATCTGGTTCTCGTAGCCGGGGGCTGCTCCAATGTGAAAAGGGCCATTTACGTATTGTCAATGCTAGGCTTTGTATGGACATAGGGATTCCTCTTGTAGTTGAGTGTAGTCCCTATGATTATGTAGGAAGATATGAGGTGTAGCTCATATGGAGTATGGTCTAAACTCCTCGTATCCACTTTAATACCCCCTATAATACTCCTCAAAATGATCCCCAACATAACCCCCTTTAAGGAGTTTAGATTATGGCTTATATGAGGTAGGGTTTTATGGTTTTTTACCGGCGAGGGTACAAAGGGATCCTGCAGAACATCCTGAACCCTAAACCATGGGTGGGTGTCGTGCATTTATTTGTTGTCCAATTCTGGGGACCACAAGTTAAAATCCTTCGGAGATGTAGGGACCCTAAACCCTAAACCTTAAACCCTAAACCCCTGGGGTTTAGGGGCTCTGCACCCTTCTTGTCCTCGCGAACCCCTACAGAAGCCCTGTTGAAATGATTGAAAGGACCCTGTAAGCCTGAATCGTCAACCCCCGGCCCCACAGCCCTGAATCCTACTTCCTGTACCCTAACCCAGACGGTTCAAGTACCCAATACTTAGGTTCTTGGGTTTTGGGCTATCGTAACTATTACAGTATCGTTTTTGGGTAAGTATATGATTGTTAGGTATTTGGACCGTTAGGGTAACTTAAGAGGGGTTTCCCAAAATTAAGGGTACCTTTTTGGGGAGTCCCAATAGCAAGGACTATAATGTACTGAGGTCTACATGAGCTATAGTCTAAACTCCAAGTATCCCCTTTAAGAACCCCTATACTGCTCCCTTATATAATCTCCTATATAACCGCCTTTAAGGAGTTTAGACTATATCTCACGCAAGGATCCCTACTTTTGGAAACCGACCAAGTGAGTAGTATTTCATTTGGGGCTACTATGGTACCCAATATAGAGTAGGATTATTTCCTCCTTTTGGGGTAGAAAATTTTTTACACGGAATATAACCTTACTAGGTTGAACCACCCAAAAAACGGTACTCAACATAACCCCAATATAACCCCAATACATACCCTATTATAATCTAGTAGTTTCCATTTTCTTCTCCATTATCCCTATATTGGGTATTTTGGGGTATAGACTAAATTCAACCACCAAAAAAGCGCTGCTCAAGTGTCTGAAGGTCTGGAACGGCCACTAGTGTCGAACAGGCCCTGCATCACCTCGAGGACTCGCAGCAAGCAGCCGGGTTTTAGGGTGTTAGGGGTTTAGGGGTTTAGGGTTTAGGGGTTTAGGGGTTTAGGGGTTTAGGGGCTTAGGGTTTAGGGATTTGGGGTTTTGGGTGTTAGGGTTTGGGGATTTAGGGTTTAGGGTGTAGGGTTGGCTGACCGTGAATGAGGATGTAGGCCTTACGAAGCCTAACCCAGCTTAGCAGCTGCGTGGGTGACCTTTAACCCTTGTAGACTTACCCTAAGAGTCCAAGGACCCAAATAATAGGGTCCCCTTAAAGGGGGTTATAGGGGGATATATAGGGATATATGGGGACTATATAACGGTTTAAGGACCCAAATAATGTGGTTTTAGGGCCCAAATACCAGTAACATTATAGTATTTGGGCTCTAAAACCCTATTATTTGGGTCCTTGGACCCTTAGGGTTATAGAATCCTACTATACTGAAAGGTTAGCCTTCTTGGGGTCAGGGAACTCAGCAACTGGGATGAGGTCTGTTCGAAGAACCTAAATCCTGTTTCAGGCTTGGGGAAAATTCTGGGTGACAAGCTTAGGGCTTAGGATGTCAAAGTTGATGAGGGTTTAGGGGTTAGGGGCGCGGGCGGTTGCCCCCAGAGGGGTCCCATTCTGTATCGCTCCGAACGCCAGTGTAGTTATACTGAACCTTGAGCCCTAAAACCTTCGACACTAAAACTCTTGCCGATACACCTCTGAATGGGTCCCTGAAACGCCCTAGATCCTAGACCTTAAGCCCGAAACCCGAAGTCCTGAACCGCCCCTGTGAGGACCACAGCCTTTGCCTCCTTTTCCTTCGCCGACTGCAGCGCATCGAGCTTCGTTATGGGCAAGGTCGAACGGCGCAGCTACTAGTGGAGGCTGGACATTTGAGGCTTTAGGGTTTCGGATTTTGGGTTTGGGGATTTAGGGTTTAGGGATTTAGGGTTTAGGGATTTAGGGTTTAGGGATTTAGGGTTTAGGATGTAGGGTTTAGGGTTTAGGAGTTACTAGGGTTTGGGTTTAGGGTTTAGGATTTAGGGTTTAGGATGTAGGGTGTACGGTTTAGGAGGGTTTAGGATTTATGGTTTAGGATTTAGTGTTTAGGGTTTAGGGTTTAGGATTTACTGGGATTTAGGGTTTAGGATTTACTAGGGTTTAGGAATTAGGATTTAGGCTTTATGGCCTAGGGTTTAGGGCCCCGAGACCTCAATACTCCTTTATTCAGGAAGATGCCTTCAGTGATACTACGACCCAAGAGTTGATCTAAGGAACATTCCTTAATTAAGGCGCATCGGGCTCCCTTGGGGTGCAGGGTTTACCCGTTGAGGGTATCACCCTTTGAAGTATACTCACAAAAGCTAGGCTCCTACAAGTGAGCGCCTTCAGAGTCTAAGGTAGGATCTAAGGATCAGGTTCAAGGGTGTATAGGGGTTGGGTGCCCTCTCGATCTTAGAACAGCTCTCCCCCACCCCCGCAATACAAAAATGGTATCCCCCATTAGATCATGGAATTGTACCGGATTACTCCGTATTAGGAGGGAACTGGTTTCCGAACAGGGTTGGGTTTGGGCTTCTAGGATTTCAGGAGTTGGGGAGTTGGGGCTTCAGGGATAGGGTTCTAGGGTTTTAGGGTTACACTGGACCCTAAACCCTTTTGAGGAGTTCCGGTTTTCAGTTTTAAGGTTTTCCTTCTAAACCAGCCCCAAGCCCTACATTCTCCATCCAAAATCCACCCTCCGCCGAAACGGCATGCAAAACGGATGAAAAGTAATCTTGCATTACTAAGTAGGGTTTATTTGTGTTTAGTGCTTGGGGTTTACAATTAGGGTTTAGGGTTTCAGGCCTACCTGCACCCCAAAAGTAGACAAAATGATAGCCCGAAACCACCAAAGTAGACCAAAAGGCGACGATTACTCTACATACTTTTGCGGTTCAGGTAGTCTAAAATCCTAGTATCCTCCTTGATAACCCCTATCAGACTCCCGTGTATAATCCCTCTTTAAGCCCGGGTTCAGGTAGGGTTTAGAGTTTAGCTACCTGGCGCCTAGTGGGAATGATGGAAGACCTAGCAGATCCTGGTTTAGGTTTTAAGGTTTACGGCTACTTATAAGGTTTAAGGATTAGCGTTTAGGATTTAGGATGTAGGGTTTAAGGTTTAGTTTAGGCTTTAGGGTTGAAGGTTTCAGTCTGCGGCCACCCCCTGTGTTTTGCGATTTTGGGTTTTAGGGTCATCTCCAGAGATAGTCACACCCTACCACCCTACCTAGATGAAGGTGCCGGGCTCGTATCTCTAAGGCTGTGCCCCTGAATTTGGGGATCCTGTTAAATCTATAGGGTTTAGGGTTTAGGAACCGCAAGGGGATTACAAGTTGCTTCATATAAGGGCCATCTTGAGGTCACATTCGATAAGCATTTTTGGGTTACAACCTTAGGGGTATAAGCCGGGAGCCCTTGATACCTTAAACCCTACACCCCTAAACCCTTAACCCTTAACCCTAAACCTGAAATCCAAAACCCTTAACCTCGATGCGTTAAACCCTCAACCCTAAGCCCTAAACCCTATATAAGCCCTAAACCCACACCCCTAAACCCTAAACCCTAAACCCTTAGGCTGGTCAACCCACTCTGCCCCTCTGGAATTATATATAAGCCAAGGTTAGGCTCAACTCGTCGCCTCCCCCTGTTGTCCCCCCTTAAGTCCATAGACTTAGGTCCCTTTAAAGGGAAATATAGGGATTATATTGGGGTTATAATTGGGAGAATGGAAACTAAAATGGAAGCTACTATTTAGGGTTTAGGGTTTAGGGTTATAGTCCCCTTTAAGTAGATAGACTATGGCTTTGGGAATATTCTACTAAGATCCCCATATACCCCATAATTCTGTCTACTTAAGGGGGACTATAAGTTTTCGGGCTTAGGGTTTGGGGTTTAGGATTTAGATCTTAGGATTTCCGCTCTAGGTCTTAGGCTTTAGGGCTTAGGCTTCAGAACTTGGGGTTCAGGATTTGGGGTCTGGAGTTTAGGATTCAGGGTTTGGGGTTTACGTAAGGTTTAGGGAAACATGATCCCCCCTTGTAATGTTGCATTGGTTCAGGGTTTATGCAAGGTTTAGGGACCGACCTGACATTTTGTTGTTTCGTTGCAGCATTGGGGGGAGGGGGGGGGGGTAGGGTGATTCATGCTCTGAGGAGATGATTGCAAGTCCTGATTCACGAGCCCGCCTACATGGCATGGCAGGTTGAGCTGATCAACTGAGTACTTGACCCCGCTATCGAATGACAAGCGGGGCGCCACGTAATATAGGAGCCTAAATGATTACCAATATCAAGGTTCCACATTCCTTGTATAATTATAGTATAGGGTACCTCAAATGGACCTCAAAATGATATTGGTAATTATTTAGGCGCCTATATTATATGAGAAAGCAACGGAGTCCACAGAATTTGCCCTCACAGACGGCCCAGCTGATTTGTGGCAGCCAGTGGTTCTCTTGCAGCTTATTTCCTATCGCACGCTTTAGCAACAACAAGGATCTAGGAACCAAACTCCAATGAATCAGGTTTTGAGTAGGAAATGCATAGCCCAAACACACGCCGTAAGCTCCTCAGTCCCTTGGCACCTGTTTACGATGACCCTAACCCTAAACCAAAAACCCCGGAGCTTTAGGTCTTGCTTTCTAAAATCTAGAAATTGTACTTATTTTGAGCTTTTAGCATCCCCAGAAATTAACATCTCTCAACGCAAGCCCACAAGAATTCTCACAAAGGACACACAGGACCCCCTAAACCCGAAACCCTAAATCCTCTTATAATACCTATGTACTTCTGCCAGGCGACAGACAGCGAGCCCGGGCGCAAGAGCGTGCTCCGCAGTTGCGAATCAGGCAAGATTTGATTGAGGGCTTAGGGTTTAGGATCTAGGGTTTAGGGTTTAGGGTTTGGGGATCAGGGATTTGGGTTTACGGTTTAGGGATTCAGTTTCTTTTTGGTGTTCAAGGGTCTAGCGTGTAGGGTTTCGGGTTTTGGGATTAGGGCTTATAGCTTGTGTAACTCCTATGAGGCCACTCAGGGGGTTATAAGGAGGGTCCTTAGCCATGTTATACGTGGTTACTACGCTCCATGAGCCTCCAGGTAGTGTTTGGGCCTTAGGGTTCAGGGCTATAGCTATGGTAGAGCGCACGGAGTTTCATAAGTCAGTAGGATATGCTAGGAATAGCAGTAGTAGCAGTAGGCATAGCAGTAGTGGCAGTACTCGTAAGAGGAGCACTAGCAGTAGGTAGTTGATCAATATTCCACTTCCCCGAAATGACGTTTCCCCACATTTGTCCTTTTAGGCCTAGGGGAACCTTACTGTAAATGTTTTCCCCAAGGGACCTTCAGGTAAATGCCCAGTAATGGCAGTCGTAATCTTAGATTTTCTCACCCTACGCCCTAAACCCTGAACCCCACCCCAATGCGCCTAGAGGCTTCACTGTAGGTTCTTCTTTATTCTGCTGTTTGGGGTTTAGGGAGTAGGGTTTAGGAACGTGAACCTTTATCACAGTGACAGACCATACTGAAATCTGCACAGGAGCCTCCTCGTTTTGTTTGCACAAGCTTTATCCTTGCGGCAGCAGCTGACAGAAGTCAACATTAACGCAGGCCATGCTCACCTTTACATCCAGAGACCTAATTGCAATCAAACGCGGAGAGGTATCTTGACTTGGGTACGGCCCCCACTCTGTAACAGTTGAATAATACTGTTATAGTATATACATGTTAGGCCCTAATATGACAGCTACTATAGAATGTTACTTGGTGGGGGCAGTACCCAAGGTAATAAGTGGTTTTTTGGTAACCCCTAAACCCTAACCCTAAACCCTAAACCCTAAACCCCAAAACCATATGACAGCCATGGGGTCCTAATTCTGCGGGTTGGGGTTACCGAACTGCTATTACTACACGGGATGACTTGTGTAACAGTCTAAACTCCTAGTATCCCCCTTAATAACCTCTATAGTAGTTCCCTATATAATCCCCCATATAACCCCCCTTTAAGGAGTTTAGACTATGGCTCACTTTGTTCCGCCTCTGATGCCTGAAGCTGGAAGCATCCCTGCTGTCAGGCACGAGCAGGCTCAGCTACCTCATGCACAAGCAGAAGCCGGGATGCTTTGAGAAACTCTTTTTTTTAGGGATCAGGGTGTTTTTAGGGTTTAGGGTTTAGGGTGTTTTTAGGGTTTAGGGTTTAGGGTGTTTTTAGGGTTTAGGTTTTCTTAGGGTTTAGTAGGGTCATAGTAGGGTCCATCATGTACGAAGGCAACAGTAGGATGTCAGCGGAAGGCTATCTTCTTCCAGCCGCTAGAACCCTGTATTTCTTTCTAGTACTGTTCTAGTTTGAGCAGACTTCCCAATAGACCTATTACTTTGGGACCCAAATCCCTCCTTTTGAAACTGGATGCCGCGCATGCTTCGGAACCAGTTACCTTTCCATAGTCAAGATTTTCCCTAAACCCTGACCCCCCTGAACCCCAAACCCTAAACCCTCAACCCTCAACCCCAGCCTTGACCGATTTCCAATCAAATCTGGCTCCTCAGCTTCAACACGCTGCTAGTCCCCTCCCCTGAAGTTAATACTGGGAATTTTCAAGCGACCTCACCCGACCTCACCCTAAATGCTGGTTTATATAGGGACCAGTGTCAAAATGGCCTTACATTGGGAATTGCAATTATTCTGCATTACCCTGCTTAATGTTTAGGGGTCAGCATGGGAATGAGCAAGAACATGGGGAATCGTTGAGTTGAGGGTTTGAGGTTGTGATTATAAGAGGATTACATCCTTTCAAACAGATGCTGCCGACACCCATAAACCCTAATCCCTCAAGCACGTAAGCCCTAAATGATCCCTAAACCCCGCGCCATAGACCCTAAACCTTACACCCGAAACTCAAGTCACTGAACTCTGAACCCCTTTAGCCACCTAAACCCCAAACCTCAGTAAAACCCTAAACCAAAGCATCCGAGGCCTGTGCAGGCGCTCCGCGACGCGACGACACTCCGGGAGGGATGCCTTACACTGGCCTTTCCTCTCCTCTCTGAGGACCTTTCCCTGGGGCTCCATGTCTATAAATAATACCTACATTGGGCCCCAATGCCTATGAATAGTACCTACATTGGGCTATTTGGAGCTCAGGGTTTCATCGCTTATGGGGGCTTTTGAGGGTTTAAGGCTTAGGGTCTCGGAGGACTTCCCCAGTGTTCGAAGGTTTTGGGGATGAGGGTCTCTGAGGCCTTTTCAGGGGTTAGGGTTCGGGGTTTAGG
>CAJNIZ010028546.1:59341-76252 GCA_905231905.1 Symbiodinium pilosum | reverse complement strand
ATGATCATTATCATACTCATCATGAGCGTCATCATCATGATCATTATCATACTCATCATCCTTATCATCATCATCATCATCATCATCATCATCATACTCGTCATCATGGTCATCATCATACTCATCATCATGACCATCATCATACTCATCATCATGACCATCATCATACTCATCATCATGCTCGGTGGTTTTTTTTGTGGCTGGGACCTAAAATTAGGGCCATGCGCTACTCAGCAACTGGAGCAGTGACTCAACTACAACTGCAGGAGCTTTCGATATCCAAAACACCTGCATTTCTCAAATCTACAGTGTTCCATGGGACTTAATAAGAAGTAGAACTGGGCTTTTTGACTAAACGGACAATTCGAAGAACCCACATAACTCCAGTGAGAGGCGTGCACGTAGGGTTACAAAGCACCGTTATAAACAGTTACCCTTCAAGCACGGTCCGCTTACGCACCCTAGCTCTTAATTGTGGGATCCCGGTTTAGAGGCGCACTCTGCCACTTCGGAATGTGAACTTCAAACCCTGGTTTAGGGTTCGGGCGAAAACTAAATTTCAAGCCCAGAAGCTCTGACGCTTGCTATGAAAACCCCTGCATGACCCTGGCATACCGGAGTGTTATAAATACCAGGGTAAAGAGTTTCTAGCATCAACGAACACTAAACCCTGTATGTGTAGTTCCCAGAATCAGGGTCCCATTTTGGTACCCTAGATATTAGGTGCCGTAATATAACCAAAATGGGCTCATAATCTTGAGACCAACCCATATAATCCCCACTAAGGGGACCTAAAGCCTAAAGGCCATACTTTTTGTATCCACCATCGTGCCAGTACCTTTCAGCTCAGCTAAGGGTCGGAGAGGCCCTCTTTGCCTTGGGTCTCGCAGGAAACTACATAGCAGGTTCATCGAGTAGGATTGACTCACAATAGGCGGGCCCAAGGAAATCCTAACAGCACATAGGGATTGGAGGGGATTGCGTGAGTGCTGAGAAGGGATTGCGTAGGGATTATCTTGAGACCCAGGGAGCAAGTTCATGGGGGCTCAGGGCTCAGTGACTAGCACGATCGAGAAGAAATTCAGTCGGGCTCAGTGGGGTAAAGTATGGTTTAGCAGGGGCTTAGGGTTTAGGGTTTCCAGCTTAGCGTTTCGGGCTTAGCTGGAGATCCGAGCTGGCTATAACCATGGTATGCAGTTGAAGGAACTATGGACAACCTTGATATTGATTGAATACTAATCATCGTCAGGATCTTCAGGTAAGGTTTAAGGCTTCACAGGAGGGTAAGGGCTTTGCGAAAGGTAGTCCTTGTGCCTGCCTAAAAACTCTGACTCTTGATGTAAGAATGTAGCGACCACCCCGCCAAGTGCAGGGCTTAGATGTTGGTGGGCTGTTGGAGATCTGGCCATCTCAGGTTGGAAACGGGTTCTGCGCTTGCCAAGTCTAAGGACTTAGATGTAAATTTTAGTATTTAGGGTTCAGGGCATAGTGTCATGAAGCAATCTTATTCAGTATCACCCACATCTGAGTTTCCGTAAACAGGGACCCCGCTGGTACTATGTGCAAAAAGTGACCGTGTTTCTGGAATCCCCCTACATGCGTATGATGGCTTACCTTAAACCCGAAACCTTCACCCTAAACCCAGGTGGTAAGAAGCCCCCCAAACTGATATTGGACCAGGCCCCCTTATACACTAACAAGGGAAGTTGGTATCATCACACACTGCGACCCAGCAAACCCTATTTGAGTATCAACCGCCTGCCTCAGGAATGTCCTGAGCAGTTCACTCTACTGACCCATCCTCCATTTATATACGGAAATATAAGGATGTAGGGCTTCAGGTTCTTTGGAAACATGTGGGCGTGTCTGTCCAAATTGTGGTCCCTTCTTGGGCACTCGACTAGGGGACGTATTATGCTACGGTAGGGACGCACAAAGTGGTCATAATTTGTACAGCCCCCCCAGAAGTGGCGGTACCATATTTGATACATTTTACATTGATGGTTGGGGGGATGGGCGTTTCAACTCCTGTTCAGTTGCCGGCTAATTCAGGAGGTTCCCTGAATGGTGAAATGTATCCGTGGCTCTCAGAGCAGCGGTTGACCAACTAAACCCCAAAACCCTAAATCCAAATTGGCGGCAGGCAGTCCGCCCCAAAAAACTCATATAGAACACCAAAAACCTGCTGCCACACCCTTTACAATGAGGCCTTCGTCTTTTTGGGTCTAGATTCCTGAATCTAGGGCTCGGATTTAGGGCCTTAGTCAGCCTTAGTAGTTGCTGGAGATAGGGGTCCATGCTTGTTCGGGGGAAGGGTTGCCCGTGTTTCAAACTCGGACCTTTCATCACTAGCCATCCGCCTGGCTCCGTTTACTGTCCATTCGATCTGTCTTTAGATGTGAATGCATGTCCTTGAAAGACTCACCCACACCCCTAAACCCTAAACCACATTTATCGACAAACAGCACCTCTGCCGCGCCCTCATCCAAGCAAAACAGTTGACGCTCGAACAAACATACTGCTGATGGAGCAAAATCTTAGACGGCCTTGAGTACCTGCCATCCAGAAATCTCAATATTATAGGGTTGCTTGGTGGTGCAAGATTCCCTTCATCAACAGGAATGCGGGCCCGGCTGCAGCCTCCTCATCCGAACGCATAGATCCTGAAGCGTGCATTGTCCTCAGCAGCAGGCTTACAGCACAGGGCTTGCAATTTGGGGTTCAAGGTTTGGTATTTGGAGTTTAGGGCTTGGGGTTTAGGATTTGGGCTTTGGGGTTGAGAACTTGGGATCTACCAATGGAGCAACTCTGTCTCCCTTGTACCTAGGGAATGCGAGGAAAAAACGGAAACTCAGATGCAATCATGGGTGAAGACGTTAGGGTTTAGGCTTACTCGTGGTGTAAGTAGGGACTGGGGGATTGGGTTGCGGGGACACGCGTCCAAGAAGGATAGCCAAAGGGCTGCATTCCTACCCCGTAACTCAACAGAAAGTACTGCTGATGAGAGAAAATCCTGCATGACCTTGATACACTAGCACCGTACTAGCACCATAGTTTGCAAGGTACAAAGCACATAGGGTCACGCACGGTTCTAGTCTCCAGCGTAGGAGTAGGACGTGGGGTCTGGGGCTCTGGGCCTAGGCAGCTTAGGGTTGAGTTGAAGATTTGAGGGTGGCGTGAAGAAACGCAGAAATGGCGACCAGAGCGATGAAATCGTGCGAGCATGGTTTAGGATTTAGGCTGTAGCTTTATGGTGTATAGGGGGCTTACATAGGGGTTATACGGAGGTTATATGGGGGTTATGTGGGGATTATACAGTAATGGTGACTATTAGGGTTGGAAGGAGTTTCACAAATGCCCCTGAACAAGTTTGGTGGCAACTCTACCCCTAGCTTGTTCATGCTGCAAAAGCACCGCGCATTGAAGACCAGGATGAATTCAACCAAGTTGATTGAACACCCAGCCACAGCAAATTCCTTTCTAAACCCTAACCCTTTGCAACCCTAAACCCTGTTTTGACATTGCAGTTTCCATGTTCTTTTCCATTATCCGTGCGTAATCCCTATAGAAACCTTAAGACCCTGAAAAAATTCTCAAAACAATGCCTATACGATCCATACTGGGAGACCCCATACTCTTGAGGAAGGAAGAAATTTTACACCACCTCATATGCCGAGCACCCTTCAAAATTACTATAGAGCACCCTTCAAAATTACTATATATATATATATACATGTGTATATATATGTGTATATATATATATGTATATACCCCGCATACACCCCAATAACTAGTGTTATAACCCAATAGTTCATGTATTTTGGGACAAGGTTTCCTCCATCCAAAGACCCTCGACCCTAAACCCAAAACTGCATCTCACTAGAACCCGTATGTAGCCCCGAAGTCCCGCAGGCGCCCCTTTGTTTAACTTGGAGGGGCTGGCTGCTTGGAACCAACTTGTAGTTTTTGGATTTAAGGTGCAATTACAACCATACTTGGTGCACTCAAGGGACTTGTTACTTACCTTTCAAGCTACCCCAAAGCCTAAACCCTGAACGGTTCCGCTTTATTTGCCGTTCCTTCACCCAAAGCCCTAAATCCCGCCTAGAACGCCAGGTTACACCAAACAATGGTCAATAAAGGCCTTCCAGGCAAGACCTTTTTTGGTGGGATCAAGATTTGGACCCTAAAAATTGTTTTAAAAAAGTTCTGGTACATTCCTTCATAGGTCCCCCTATACCACCATAGATGTTACCTTGTAGGTTCCCCCCTAAACGCTAATGCCTAAACTGTAAGTTTAATCCGTCGTGCGTTTGAGCTATAGTCTAAACTCCTAGTAGTGCCATATATAATCCCCCAAATAACCACCTTTCAGGAGTTTAGACTGTAGCTCATTTGGGCCTACTCTGCCTCCAGGACACGGGGAGCTTGGCGACATCTCGCCATCTGAGCCTCCTTTCGAGCCCACCTGAAAAACATAAACACAAAACCCGAAACCCTAAAACCCTACAAAGTAATTGCCACTTTCTTTTCCGTTATCCCTTTATAACCCCTGTAAATACCCTTATATTATACCTCCAAATAATAGTTCCAATTCTCTTTTCCGTTATCCGTATATAACCCCTATATAACCCCTAGTTACCCGGAAACTCTCGGCCTGAGGATTTGGCGTTTCATATTACCCCCAAAATGGGAAATCAAATAGAAAGAACAATGGACGTGGAAAATGCAATGGGAACTACTACTATACCTGCAGGGTTTAGGATTCATAGGGGAAAGGGTTACGTACATCCCTAACCCTATAAATCCTACTACACCCTACGCCAAGGCTGCCAACACTACATACAGCCTGCACTGAAATCCTACAGGGTGGTATACCCGACGCAATTCTAGACCACCGCCCCTCCCTGTATGCTACCCTTGCTAGGTTTCACGCATAATTGAGCTTAATTAGACATACGTTGAGCTAATTGATGATTCTGATGGGCCCAGGTGGCATGGGGGTGTCTAGGCGGGGAGAAGGGGAACCATGATAAACAAGACTTAAGTATCCCAAAGAAGGTTCTAAACCTCATGGCTACTTATGAGCCTTCCAGCAGCTATTGAGTTGAATTCCGGGAAAAAGGCAAGGCTAAAGAGTCAGCTGCTTGCTGGGCCACTAATAGCGACCTTTGAAGATGGGCGCGCTTATCACAAGTATTTGTCCCAGAGTTGTTCGGAATGGTTCAGGGTGACCCGTGGCCCCATCTTTGAATCAACCGATGCCTACACTAGAGAGAAAATGTGGCAGAATATTACACAGACCTAGCCAGTCTAAGTAGCCATAAGAACGATCAACTCCGCGCCCAGCATATCCTGCGTGTGAACCCTCCCAAATCTGGAGGTCAAGGTTTCAGGCCATTTGGATTATTCAATATAGGTTAGCTGACTCCGACTTGCAGTAACATTTGCCATCAAAAGGTATCAGGAGTTATAGTGGCCTGTTGATGAACCTCTTTAAGGACAGTTACTGCGAGGGGAATGGCCCAAGGTTTAGGGTTTAGGGCTTCAAGGCACTTTGAGCTTTGGGTCATCTCAAGTTGGCCTGAAAACTCTTGGCCCCCTAGCATTTGCCAAGGCTCGTTATCCTTAAAGATTTTCCTAGTTTTCTTAGGAGGGAACCTTTATGAGCCTAGGGGGCATAAAACGTAGGGAAACATAGGAGAAACCAAGAGGTTGCACCAGGAAGGGTTCCAACATCTTCTCCTAATCCCCTACACCCTCCAGACCTAAAAGCTTCATGGCTGAGGATGCATACCTAAGCTGTATGTAATCCGGAAACCGAAACCATCTAGATACGCCATAGTGCGGATCCCATCGTTGGCGAAGCCCTGGCAGATTGCACAAGTTGCAGGCTCATATAGGTTCAGGCTTTGGGGTTCGGGGTTGAGGGTTAACGGTTTTAGGGTGCTCAGGTTTTGGGATCTGGATTTTTGTGTTTTGTGGCCAAGGCTTAGGGTATAAGATGCGGGGTTTCAGGGCATTGGGCTTCCAAACTTCAAAATTTCACACGCCACCATTCAGAAGTCCTTGCACCCCTTGCTTTCTTGAAGTACCTCTATGAGGCATACATGGACCTTAAAATGCCCCAGAGAACTGCCCACGTAAACGATTTGAGGCTCATTGCCTAGTTGCCTAGTGCACTTGTCCAGGTAGAATTTGGCTTGGGGTTGGCAGAAACATTGGGAATTTGGACTTCTGGGATGGAGAAACAAGGTTCCAAAGTTGGGCTTAACATTTGCCGTTTCGGAGCTTCGAGGTCAGGGCTGAAATGGGCTTATGGATTCTAATCAAGGCCCCCAAGTATGGCTATCAGGGGGCTTCATCGACACTTGTATGTAGGTGATAAGTACACGCCCATCCAAGTAGAAATGTAGAATACAGCATGCCCGGGCCACGATAACAACTAGCTACAGGTTCCCTTACTTATTTTAGGGGGAAGCTTGCAACCTATATAAGTCAACTTAGGGCAAGTCGTTACTAAGTTCCGTGAAGCTTCAAGCAGGGATAGTGCAGAGGGGCGGTAATTCCAACCCATGAACCAAGGGCACCCCGCACTTTAGGATTTAGGGGTTAGGGTTGGGGTGGGCATGTAACACGCTCTAAATCGTTATATTCCTGATGATGCAGGCTTTTGCATTCCAAAGGCTTAAAGCTTAAAGGTGTCCACTTTGGAGCCAAGCTTATCAAAGCATCCAGTGTCCGCCAAGCTGGAGTTGCCGCTTCAAGATGAAGGTCTGTAGGCGGCCGCATGTTTTTTTCTTTTTTGTTCGCCGCACGACTCCGCTTCGTACCTTGACTTGCCTTCTCTTCCACAACGCTCAGTTGCCCTTGGTTCAGAGCCTCCCTAAGCGGCCAGCCAGGTCTCAAAACTCCCGCACGTGTTGCAGGGCGATCCAGTACAACCATAGATTGGTCACGTCGCAGAGCACTTTGATCCATGGGGATGGTGGTTCCACCTGGCTCAACTTGGGCAATCTCACAGGCACCAAAATGCGAGGAGTCTGGGCATCAAAGGCACCAAAGACATGGCTCTGAGCTTAAGTGCTTAGGATTGAATGTTCTTGTGCCCTAAACCGGTTGGGGTCGAAGGCGTACCTACAGTCAACTATGTACCCACGAAAAATGGTGTTGTACCTAAAATGTTGGTATCTTTACCTTTACCGCTTTCAGGGGTCCAAGGATGCCCTAGCCTGAAACCCTAAATCCTGCACTCCAAACCCTAATCCTTCAATCCTGAGCTGTTAAACCCTCGCACAAGGCTTAAAACCTCAATCCTCCTAAGTTCCTCATGGGGCCCACACCCTCTTAACTAAAGAATACACTGGGCAGGTGAAACTTTGAAGTCTAACAAGGCTCTACAGACCCAACAGACTCGAAAGCCTACACCCTACCCCGCGTGATTGCATGGAGCAGCCAGATTTCTGCGCGAACTAAACAACTCCAACCCCAAAAGGACCACGGCGACAATCCTAGGAATCTGGCTTCAGACGGGTAACGTACTGGACTACTAAGGGATGATTGGAGGCCTGGGGTTTAGGGTTTAGGGGTGTGGGGTTCAGGGGTTTAAAGGTTTAGGGGTTTAGGGTTTAGGGGTTTGGATTTATGGTTTAGGGTTTAGGGTCCTCAGAAAGGAGGGCGCCCCAGGGTAAAGGCAAGGAGATAAGGAATGAGAAAGACATTTGAGGGCCCCCTTTCAATTCGTAAGGCTCAAGGATTGAAGCCCTCATCCGGAAACCCCGCATCTTAGGTTTAGGCTTCTGGAATTAAGCCCTCAATCCCAAACCAAAGACCCCAGTTATTGCTTGCCCTACAGAATACAACCCGATCCCTAATGCAGGAACCAAAACCTCACCCCAAAATCTGGATTGCGGCGTGCCCTACTTAGATCCTCCACCTACAACAGCGAGATATCTGGCAGCCCCCGTGTCAACTTCCTGAAGCTCAACCAGAATTGGGGTTGAAGAGCCTAGGTCTCATATGTAGGTTTCAGTGCGGGTATGCTTTGCGTACCTCGGGCAAGGTTACAAAATCTACAAGAATGAGAACTAACCTACCTCCAACCCCACTGGGGGTCATGGCCCAGACCCGGGCTAAGCTTCATAACGTAAGAGCAACAATAAAAAGATGCTTCTAAAAAAGATCAAGAGCAACAAATTCCGGATAAACAATAGAATTTAAATCGAAAAAAAAATGCTTTGGGCCATCCCCTTAGAACTAAGGTTCCCCCACATGCTGTTGGGTTGGTCATTGGGAGAACTCCGGAAACATCGAAACCAAGCAGATCTTCCTGAGGCCTCAGTGAGCTTTGGCTGGAAGACAAGCTTCTCTTAGATGCCTCAGGGTTCAGGGTTTATAGCCCCCCTTAAGTAGACAGAATAAGGGCTATATGGGGATCTTCTCATAACATACCCGAAGCCACATTCTATCTACTTAAGGGGGACAATAGGAGTTTCGGCTTTAGGTTTGGGAATGTGGGAACCCATCTCTTGCGCAGTCACTCTACAAGCCACCGAGACTTGTTTGAAAACTCCCTGTGATCTATTCCCCCCTTCACTACCAACTAGCCTGAACCATAAACACTCGACCCTAACTCTAAATGTAAGAAAGGAGCTTCCATTGCATTAGATTCTGTGTCGGTCCTTCTTCTGAGGGCTGGACTAACCAAAATCACAAGAGGCCGTCAATTACTCAGATGCTAATGCGAATGGTGGGCTAGGATCTTATTATTGGCAGGAGCACACGCGTTCTTGCACGGGGTTCTGGCAATGGACCACGTTTTGTAGGGAGAGACACTAAAAACCTTGCACCCCTAAACTCTAAAATACCCATAAAACCCAAACCCTAAACCCTGTACCCCTAACAGTCAAACCCAGAGCCCTCCAGTCCTATTCCAGAAATTCCAGACTCTACCGGCTCCCATGGAACCATTACAAAAAGTGCTCCATGGGGGCTAGGCCCCTTTTTGGTTTTCCATGCTTAGCTTTTAGAAGGGCCATCCAGTAGTCCTATCCACCTAAGGCTAGGGGCTTTACAAGAGAATGGAATCGATAGAGCCCAATCCGCTACTAACAGTACAGTGGACACTGAGACTACTGGAGGTGGGTTTCCGGCTTAGGGTTTGGAGTCATTGAATTTGGGATGTGTGCGTGGATTTCGGTCAAGTGTTTGGTACAGGGCTCCTAACTAGGAATGGGACGAAAGTTCTCAATCAAGCGTTTCTATGGCACACAGCCAGGCCAAATCTGTGCTTTGTAACATCTTGGAACCACACAACCAGCCGCCTGCCCTACCCAAGCCCCTGAACCCTAAACAGCAAATACTAAAGCCTCAGAAGCAGGTGACTTATGGCAACCACCCCACCATGTTACGCATCCCCCTAGGGTTCCTGTGAATAATTAGCCTTAATTGGCCCTAGCCATCTGCAGCTCTTTCCCTGGCTGTTTTGATCGGACTCTGGTGGTTGGTAGGGAATAAGGGAACATAATCCCTATAGAAAATCTTCCCCTTCTCACCTACTAACCACCAGCAGCTAGCCCTATAGCAGCCCTATAAACCCTGTTTCCATTTCAATTTCCATATGCTGCTCCATTTGATTCTCCATGATAGCAGGTATAGGAAGTGCAGTGACTATTTGCCATATAATCAATGGTCAGTCGTAGTAAGGAAAATATAGGGGGGACTTTACTAGCCTAGCAAAAAACACCAATGTCCATCAGAATCCAAAACCCCGAACCCTGAACCCTTCATGGTCCCTTGGTAACCCTAATGTTGACATTAGCTCATACAGGCAAGTGCGCTGTAGGAACAACCTGCTTGATGTGTGACTTGGTGAACCCAGCTGTGTTTAGGGTTTAGGGTAGGGGGGCTCAGTAGCTTTGAGGGCAATATACAAACCAGAGAAACGACCTGAAAAAACCATAAACTCTAAACACTAAACCCAAGCGAACGTTGCAAGCCTCGTTAGTAGTAGGAATGGGTTCTTACTACGGTGGATACTAAACATCCTGCATGACCCTAGATACCTTATGCCTTGGGAATCATGGCACTATAGTATAGCCAGTTCATGTGGGATTTTTGAGCATCAAGAGTAGTGACAAGCTCCTGAAAGTAAACATTCCCAGCAGGCTACATAGATATATGATATATACATATACGTAATGAGTATATATATATATATAGATATAGATACATCTATGTCTATATATGTATATACATATATGTTTATATATAGAGTAATTCTGCATTTAGCGGGTGAGTGGGGGATATATCAGAGGAGCGGAATGAATCAGCAACGGCTCCAATGGACGGAACGAATCCTCGACAGTTCCATAGATCTGGGATCACAGATAGCTTTTTCCTCAAAATGCGTGTCGAATGCCTTCCACACTTCGCCTCGAGGGCAAACTCTAAATCCTGAATCCTAAAGGCTGAAATCAGAAACACCCAACCCTAAACCCCAGACCCTACAACACTGCTCTAGAACCCTAGAAGCCCAAACCCTAAATCCTATAGCCCCTAACCCTGAAATCCAACATCCAAACACCAAACCCCCAAAAGCCTGAAACTAAAACCCTATAAACCCCCCTGTACTTGGTCGCTATAAGGCCCTAATTTGAAGCCCTGACGTCGCTAAACTCTAAATACTCAACCCTCAAAACCCTAAACCCTGAATCCTGAACCCTAAATACTGCCATGTTCTTTTCCATTATCCCTATATAACCCTATATAACCCCTATGTATCCCACCTAAGCCAACCCTAACGTTTAAACCCTTAGTTCCCCTTCTCAAAAAAAGCCCCTACCTGCCTGCTTGCTGACCTTGGACATGTAGGCCCTTCCCGGAATCACGTCCGCCACTGAGATGCCAGACCTATATATGTATATATGTATTTACGTATATATATATATGTATGTACGTACGTACGTGCGTAGGTATGTATGTATGTATGTATGTATGTATGTATGTACTTATGTATGTATGTGCATAGGTATGTATGTATCTGTACATATATATATATATGTATGTGTATAGGTATGTATGTATCTGTATAGGTATGTATGTATGTATGTATGTATGTATGTATTTATGTATTTATGTATGTATGTGTATAGGTATGTATGTATGTGTGTATGTATGTATGTATGTATGTATGTATGTATGTATGTATGTATGTTTTTTATTTATGTGTATATGTATGTATGTGTATAGGTATATGTCTGTCTGTCTGTCTGTCTGTCTGTCTGTCTGTCTGTCTGTATGTATGTATGTATATACGGTTTATGGCTGAGGGTAAGGAGTACATTGGGGTATAGGGTTTGATGAGATCTTATCAGGATTTTATGATGATGGTGTTGTATAAGGATATATACGTGATTTGGAGGATATATGACGGAATGGCAAAGCAAATGGAAACCTGAGATCAGGAAATGGGATGTGGACATTTCACGGGAGCGTATGTTTTTCTATTTAGGTCAAGAGAACTACACACCCATGCAGGCGTTTACAGGTTTGGGGTGTGGCTCAGGGTGTTAGCTGGCTTGAAGCAACACCAAAACAGGTCGCGCGCGAAATAACCTAAGAAGACAACAAGTTTACTCCGCTTTCTTGTGCGGATTCTGCTCTGTTCCAAAAAAAAATGCACCAACAGTCATGATGAAGCAGACCATTGAATCCTAGATCCCAAACACCCAGGCTGCTTTAATGAAGCCTATAGAGCCATCACACCCCCCATACCCACCCAATCAGGCACCATAACCCCGATAAACGCCTGGACCCTCAGCCGAGAAGGCATCCAAAAAAAACATACTTGGGCGGTCCATAACAGGGAGCCCCCAAAGGGACAACTACCACAAGGTCAACAAAGGTCCCCTCCTTGCTGGAAACCCCCATACTTGTCAGCAACACAAACACCTTCCCCCCCCAAGACAAAAATGAGCGGAGGCCTCGCCCGCTTCATTTCGGTGAGCTCGGTGCTGGCCGTGCCAAGCGTAGCTGGACTCTCCTTTGCAATTCACTTTTGGGTTCGGCATTTGGGGCCTAAATTTGAGGGGTTTGGCAGTTTGGAATATTTGGGGATTTTGGGGGTTGGTTTGAGGTTAAAATTTGGTGTTCAGGGTTGAGGGTGCACATTTTGGGGCTTACGGTTGTTCAGGGGCGTGAACAGTTGAAATCGGCAGCATGTACTAGAAACCAGCAGGAAATGTTACCAGATCACCGGAGGAACTGTGCAAATGACTACCGTTCGACATTCCTTGTTTTTAGGGTCTCAGCTCAAGAGATTCGGCATGCAGATTTTGTGAGCTCAAAGTTTGAAGATTTAGGATTTGAGTCAGCTCTGGGGCTAGCGTTTCGGTTCTTACTTTCAGGGTTCTGGGTGTACGGCAGCCGGATTTTCCTTTTTACGGAGGGCTTCACGCGCCTGATTTTAAAACCTGTTCATCCTTCGCGTCTTGGTTACATTGGAGTTTTTGTTTCGCGGCCCTTAGGAGGAACATATCATGGGACTATAGGGACAATGAATGGTGTGTGTGTCCCTTTTGGGCTTACACAGGGGAAATATATGTTGGGACTATAGGGACAATGGACGATCGGTGTCAGTTTTGGGATTACATCGGGGTGTTTTGGTAGGCTGCCATATGCGTGCCGCTGAAGGTCTATGCTCGAAGATCCTCATGGTCCAATTGCTCCCAGCTCAAGCCCTATAGTCCCCCTCAAGTAGATAGAATATGGCTTTGGGTATATAATATGATCCCCATATACCCCATATTCTATCTACTTAAGCGGGACTATAACCCCTCAACTTGCAATTCCAAACTATGCCGGCCTTTGGGATGCAGATTGCTAAAAGCACATACCACCGGCTACAACAAACTCAGAACCCACAAGCATCAACAGCAACATGTGATGTAAAAGGCACACCTATGGCCAAACTAGTTGTTGTTGCACTCAGAGCAATCTAAATGCAGGCACTGAAAGATTGCGCGGCGAGTTCTTATCGCAGGTGATGAAAGCTGATTTAAAAAAAATCCCGCTGGGTTCCTACCCTGAGGTTTAAGCCCTTAACCCTGGACGCTAGACCAAAAACCCCGTCAGCCGGGCTGCGTTGAGAATCTTGAGGTTCCTTGTGACCTGCGCGCACTACATCTCTGAATGGATAGAGGTTTGGGCGAAATGACGAACCCGGACTCCTTAGAGTCTTAGAGGATCCACCACATGGAGCCCAGGAATGTCGTCAATGTAGTGCTGGGCTGTTTTGGGGGGCTCGGAAAGGTGAACCATAGTTTTCCCATCTTGTGATACAACTTATGGACCAGCCTCATGACCATCGCTTGATGTATTAACTAACTGTCTACCACGTTAGAGTCAGCACGCCGATACACTCTCCTTTCAGGTATACAGGCTTTACATGACCTGCAGAAGTGGGCATAGCCCAGCTATTGAGAAGTACTGTTACCGGCCAAACTTCCGACGTGGTATGACCTGGTATCACATACGAATCAGCATCCCTGCACCTGCTCATAGCGTAAAGCTTACACGTATCTGATTTCATCCGTGAAACTTCGACGACGAACACTCCTGACCTACTCACGTTGCGAACAACTCATATACTGCACCCGTATACTGCAGACCCTCAACTCTAAACCCGGTTTTTTGAACCTTAACTCCTGAAGCCTCAACAGCCCGAGACCCCAAATTTCTAAACCCTGCGCCCTAAGCCCTTAGCTCAAAGCCCTAAACCCTAAACCCGTAACCTGAACCCTTAGCCCAAGCCCTAAACCCCAAACACTTGTTCGGAGAATCAGCCCAAAAGCTCTTCGTCCTAGCACTCCTAAGAAAGTGCTGGCATAGAGCTAGGGATATATAAGGATATTAGCTCTAATAACGGAGAATCAAACGGAAAAGACCATGGGAAATGAAATGGAAACCTATATACTGAAAAAGGTCCCTTGTAAACTATGATCCAAAACACAAAATACATTCCCAGGAATATTCCGGACTGTAGGTGCCAAAGGAACACCTGTAGGGTTTTTTGCTGAAGGCTCTTCTTCCTTCCTGCTTCAGGTCGGAATGCCTTGCTAGCTAGGCCCACCATGAGATACTCCCAGCAAACTCCCGCCATCCGGGCGTAGGGTTTAATGTTTGGTCACCCCTGTGTCCCTTCTAATACCAACCTTCCCTCTTGGAATGTGCACTGCGAAGGTCATGAGAGTCGCTCGCCCGACTTGGATCCCCCCATCTACCAGACACCTGGGGTCTGGACTGTCCTTAGGGTTGTTCATTGTATCGATGGACGACATCATGCATGAGCCTAAGTATACTATAGTGCCATAACTACTAGGGTCTAACTATGCAGGGCATCTAGGTTTCCTCCATGCACGGCTTCCCTCCCTTTTTTTAGTGGAAAGCGCCTCTATGTCGTCAAACTTCTGGATATCGGCCGCCTGGCACAGTGAACCCGAATTTGCCGCGTGGATAATCCTAATTACTAGCATGGGCCGCCGCACTATGATGGCTGAAGACAGCAGTTCACACTGCTGCGGGGAATATTTTGGGTTCCTATCATCTATAATGAGATGGAGATTACCATCAGGGCGCTAGTAGACTTTAGTCGCACCAGGATTCTCGTGGGAATAGGAATTGTGAAAAAACAAGCTTCTGCATTCTCCACCCTGAATCCCAAAGCGTTGCTCTGGTGTGTAACCACCATTGACCGAAACTTACCTTGAGGGCCGAAAAGTTTACAAATCCTAGACCCTGGATCCCGGGAGAATTGAAGTAATATTGCCAATTATGCTTATGAAGCCCCGCTATAAACCCAGCTTCCACAGCACTTTCCAGGTTCTCGTCCATGTGACTCTCCATTATAGTAGTTTCCATCTTCTTTTCCGCCCCTCAACACAGGCACCTTGAAAGATCCGGCACCCGCAGCGTGGTCTTATCTACCTCAGAAAATACCCAACTCACGGGCCAAGAGCCCCTTCACACCTGATGCCAGATCCACAACACTGCAACCCCAAACCTCAAGCAACAACTAGCTTGTTTGATATGCGAGCAATAATGATACGACTGGTACTGGTAAGAAGATTCTCAGAAGCACAAACTAGGCCAATCGAGTATTTCTATCAGAAAACACTTTGGGGGTGAGGTCGGGTGAGGTTGGTATAATTTGCCCGGAGCAAAACTCACCCGCTGAAGCCGTCGACTTTCAACCTCTGAAGTCCTGGGGTTCAGGGTTTAGGGCCCGAGGGCCTCAAAAATCAGTATGATGGAGAATCAAATGTAAACAAAACAGCACATGAAACGGAAACTGGGTTCATAAAAAGGGTTCAAAGGAATCGAGCATCGCGGCCTAAATCAACAGAATAAAGTTTGTAGTGTAGTATCCCGTAGTTGTATAAGGATCATGAGGGAATCATGCTGGTAGCGATGCCGGGCTCCAATACAACCCTACATCCTTACTCCGTGCATCCGGAGTCCTCGACAAGCATGAGAATAAAGTGGTAGCTCCTTGAAACATGAGGTCTAATTAGTGTTGTTTTGTACACTGGGAAATTACGTAATTTATAGCTCCTATCCGAAACCCCAGCCCGAAAACCCAAATCAAACCAACCCTAAACCCTAACCCTGGATCCCGGTTCGAAACCTGAAGCGCTTGACCCGGCATGCTTGCTTAGTTGTACACAACACCTACCAAAACAGACACCCCACACTCCTGTGACCTCCCTAAACCACGCGGCATATCAGTTAAAAGGCTTCGGCTCTGAACCGGAAACGAGGCAGAAATGGTCAAGGCAAACAAGTGCTCCTCAAATCTTGAGCCCTGCATCCAATTCCCTGAATCCAAGGGTCCCAGGGTTGTGTCCCTAAGGTCATCCAACCTTGAGGTTCCACAATGGAGCCCAAAAACAGGTCTCTTTGAGCTACGCTCAAAACTTCCCATAGATTGAATGGACATGGGTTCCTGCTAGGAAAACAGTCTAAGCAACCAAGGGGACCCCTATCTCCACTCTTAGTGATCCCTCGGTACCCCAAATTGACAGTAGCTCATATGAATCAATGTCCTGCACGAGGGTTATCGACAGGATCCTTTGAAACCATAGGTACAACCATGAAATGCTTGATAAACCCAAAACCCTAGGTACTAACCTATGATCTGAAACCCATATCTCCTACAAAACCCTTTATAAGCCAATACATATCCCCTAAACTCTGTACAGCCGTGTAAAGACACTGAATCCTATGACACTGAAAACCTCTAACCTCTCTTAAGCACGGAACCAAAAATGTATTGGCTCGAAACAAAACGCTAAATGGATCTCTAGCATGATTGCAGGAATATTCCTGCCCTAGACCCTGAGGCCTAACCCTACACCCTGAAGCCTAAACTCTAAACCTAGATCCCAACTCCAAATCATTAACCCTAAACCCTCTAAACCTGACCCTATCCTCTAAACCCTGAACCCAGAGCCATTTCTACATGTTCCCATACATCCCTCTGTAAGTCTATATCCCTGAATACTCCTATACCTCCCTATATACTTGTTTTGCAAAATAGGGGGACCCCAAAATAGACCCCAAAATACTATAATCGGTANNTACCCCCTAATTTGGGAAACCCCAATCCCCAAACCCTATAGTATCCGGGCACCCCTCATTGTGGGAAACTCCTATACAGACCCAATATCATGCCATATAGTCCCAATATGCCCTATACTACCCCAAGTAATAACCCTAGATACTATATTAGCTTCCATTTCATGTCACATTATCGCGGAGGGGCGAGGCCTGGAATGCTCCCCGGAGCTGAACTTTGCTCTCTTCCAGCTCCTGCGCAGTTTGGGTCTGTCAAGGGTTTAGGGTTCAGGGGTT
>CAJNIZ010028546.1:0-59265 GCA_905231905.1 Symbiodinium pilosum | reverse complement strand
GGCTTAGGGTTTAAAGTTCAAGGTTGCAAGGTTAAGGGTTTAGGACTTTCCTCTTGCAACCCCTGCTCTACCGCTGCTTGAGGTGTAGTTCTTCCTTTTCAGTTTCCTTAGCCCACATTACCCTACGATCCAGTTTATGGGTCAGGGTTTATAGCTCTGGGGCTTCCTGGTGCTCTAGGGGACTGAGGGGTGGATCCCTAAGTAGTTCGACATAAAACCCCCCTATAGTCCCCCTTAAGTAGATACAATCTGGCTTTGGGTACATCATACTAAGATCCCCATACACCTCATATTCTGCCTACTTCAGGGGGCTATATACTCACCGGCATCAGTAAGCTGATCATCGGCTCCAGTTGAAGATTTGGATTGGGGCCTTTAGCCTTCTTAGAGAGGTGCTGGGGGGCCCTTAAGGTTCTACAGGGGGTAGACAAGATAGGCATACATTGATCCCAGGATCAGGGGACCCATGAGACCCGGAAGTGGAAGCCGGCATACATAGGGCTTAGGAGTTGGCGTCTACGGTTAGGCAGTATAGTAGTTTCCATTTTCTGTTTCATTATCCCTACATAACCCCTAATATACTATATTGGCTTCTGCTTCTTTTCCATTATTCCTTCTGAAACCCAGAGCAGCAGCCTCGGGACCCTTGGGATAATGGGGATTACACAGGGCAGGGACTGTCTTGAGAAGCCCAAAACCGTTTTTGCGCGGGTCATTTCCCAGGGCTAACAGGACCCGTACGGACTTCATGGAAGTCGGGAGGACTAGAGGAACTACCCTCCTGCAAACTGATCACATGAAGCTACCAAACGAACGGCTCCATGACATGTCCCTACTTCTTTTGAATCTTTGCTGCGAGGTCAACTTTGTGTTTGGAGTAGCTTTTGCATAGTTGAGGGTTTGAGGCTACCCGAAGCCTAAAAGCTTATATCCTCAACCCGCCGCCCTGCACCCGACATCCCACGACAGCATACATCACACTAAACCCAGACCCAGCAGGTTCAACCCTGACTTGCATCTCAAACTCCCTGAAGAGACAAGGCATATGCACGTCCCCATGATTGAAGCCAGATCCTGAACTAAATGCCCATTGGGGTCTAGGGTGCGCCGAAACATCACAACCATAACAGTTTTGCCCGAACTAGTATAACTCCTGCAATCTTTCCTACCTCTAGTACATTCTAGGTCCCTAAGCCCCGTCCGAGTCTAAACATCTTTCTTGATTCTTAATGCTTCCCGGCAAGATAGTAAAATGTCAAAACCAGAAAGAGAAACCAGGCTCCAGGAATCATTTGCCCCAGCCCTCAACCCTGAACCCTGACCTCAAGCAAAAAAACGAATTGCGAAGCTCCAAACCCTGACCCCCAAAACCTTGCTTGGAGCAGCGGGCTTCTTATACTCCGCGTCAATTCTGGGTATGACTGTAACTATACTCCAAATATACCTAAACTTGGGGACTTGCGTCACATGTGCTTGGGTTAAACTCATGTACAAGTAGCTATGAACATCCTAGCCCCTCCAGGTGGTCCATCCCCATGCCTCAGAAATTTACATTTAGACGGCATTTAGAAAGGAACCTAGAGGTTGCTAAAGAGGGTCTGTGTATCTGGGGATCTACAAATGCTCTTTTCCCTTACGCCTATGTGTATGAGATCCCCATATACCCCTATAACCAGCTTAAAGGGACCTGTACAAAACCTGACTCATAGTCCCGTATGAGGCCAAACCCAATATAATCCATTATAGTAGTTTCCAGTTTTCTTTTCCACTATCCCCACACAACCCCAATATAACCCCAATACCCTCAACCTCTAAGAACGGGAGCCTCAGCACTGCAAAGCCGGTATCGAGCAGGAACGCGCTGGCGAACAGCTGGCCAGACATCGAGATTTGCGGACTAGGGTTTAAGGCGCATGGTTCAGGGTGTGGGTTTAGGGTTGGTGTTTAAGGTCGGGATTTAGGGCTGGTGTGTAGGGTTAGGGTTTAGGGAGTAGATAAGGGGGTTATATTGGGATAATGGAAAAGAAAATGGAAACTACTAAGGGTTATATAGGGTTATATGGGAGGTTATATTGGGATAATGGAAAAGCTACTATTTAGGGTTTAGGGTTGATCCCTCCTCCTAAGCGTAAAGCCAGCAGACCGTCAACCCCAGACTCCCAAACTGGGCAATTACTGTAGGAGCGGAAGCAATCCGAAAGGGTTGTGGTGTATACGATACTATAGTTGTGTAAGGACAATAAGGGTATGGTATCGCTAGCTATTCAGGATTGTACGTTGAACCTCAAAAAACTTACACACTTCGGACCCATTCTCCCATTTCTTTTCCAGCCGATTCTCCATTGAACCCTACACCATTAGACGCTAAAGCCTTACTCCCCTAAGTCTTTCAACCCTTAAACCGTTGCGCACTTAAACTCGAAAAACCTAAGCCCTTACAACCTAAACCCTTCACCCTTATACCCTAAACCCTAAAGCCTTAAACCCTTAAACCCTTAGATTAAGCCCCTAAACTCTAAAACCCTTACCCTTAAATCCTAAACCCTACACCCTTAAACCCCACACCCTAAAACCTTGAACCCCTACACCTTTAAACCCTTAAACCCGTAAACCCTAAACCCTAAACTGGGAGTTGCCAGGCCTGGAAAAACCATCGCCAAGTTGAGAAACCTCAGCTGGCCACAAGGTTAAGAGTTTGGCTTTGGGTTTAAGGCTTAGGGTTCAGGGTTTAGGGTTCAGGGGCTTAGGGGGGTAAGGCTTAAAGTTTTAGGGTCAAGGGTTTCAGGGTTTAGAGTTTAGGGTTTAGGGCTTCAGGGTTTCGAGTTTAGGGTTTAGAGTTTAAGGCTCGGAGTTTTGGCTTCAAAGCTTTGCAGGTATTCACCGGTAGGGATTCAAGTTAAAAGCCCCAAAATGTCAGAAGTTCCATGCGGGATTCCTGATACAACAAGCCCAAGGAGCATGATGCCCAAGGATACGGCGAAGGAGACGAGCTGGAAGGTAAGAAGGATCTGGTCCCGGTAGGTAGCATCTGCAAGCCAGGCCGGGCCGTGAGGGGTAAGGACGACCCCCCCCCCCACATCCCCCAAGAATATGGGGTTATATTGGGACAGTGGAAAAGAAAATGGAAACTACCATATTAAAGTAGTATATAGGGTTTTATATGGGGTTATATTGGGATAATAAAAATACAATGGAAACTACTATAGTATAATAGGGTATATATTCAAATAAGAACTATTCCCCTAATATATGATAATGCTATAAATGGGGGGGGGGGGTAGGCCGTAGGGGTGTATTTTTAGAGGAAGAGGATTAATTGCATCATGATCATTACATTCCTATGGCAGACGATGCTTTCATTTATTCACGCTGATCAAGTTGCCGCTGACGCTTGCTCCAGATCCATCTACAGATAGCCTGCTTTCAGATTCGATGCCCGCCTTGATTCTTCCTTGCGCAAGATACCCATGAAAACTACAGCCCAACCAAGCAATTGGACAGAAGCTCGACCTCGCTGAAAGGATACTTGTATACTGGGTTTACATGGGCCTATGAGGCGATAGAAGGCATTATGTGTCTCCTCACTTTCTGATCATGTAGCTTATTCTCAGCCCACCCCAACAAGCCCTAAACTGCCTAAGCCCCGGAATCCGTTGACATTGGTAGGGGTGTTTCCCAAAACGAGGGGCAAGGACCCTAGGATACCTGGGAAACTCCAATCAAAACCCTCAAATCCAAGAACGAGAAGAACATCAAGAAGCCTAAAACCCTAGTTGAGGGATTCGGGGAGTCAAATACTTATAACCTTGCTGTGCTTGTCGGCATAACCGACTCAGAAGTCCCACCAAGGTCCGAATATGGTTGTAAATTGGGTTCTGCCTCCAAACATGAGCGGATTACCTCCCAGCAAACTAAGTCCCAAACTCCAACCACTGTTCTATGATCATTACTACTATGACTATTCTTCTTGTTCGTACTAATATATTCCTATTACTAGGGCCAGGCCTGTCTGAGGACCTCCCTCTTCCAAGTACGCTCGGGAATAGTCGTTGTCCTCGAGTTGGCCATGGGTTTTGGAAGAATTTAGGAGGAATCCCTACCCTGTAATAGTGGTATAATAGGAATATAAGAAGACCGAAATATAATCCATATTCTCCCTTATACTCACTATTGTTGGGGGGGGGGGGTCCACCTAAGGGACAATTCTCACTCTTCGGGTCTCCCTGTAAACCACTGAATTGCTGAAACTAGAATTCCTACAGTTGCCGGTTACCTTTTCGGTATGCTAGAGTAGGAAGCATATGAGGGCAATGTAAGGCTTCTATGGCGAAACTAGACACCTGAAAACTTTTTCAAATGAGAACCCCTAGGGACCCCCTAAACTGTGACCCAGCTGCTGACTCCTCTGATCGCCAAAAAAATTATGTGCGAATTTAGAGCAGGATCAAACAGACCCCAACATTCAAGGCTAACAGCTTAGCAACGAAAACCGGGAGCCTTGCAAACTCTACATCTCCGAACCTTAAAACCATGAACCCTAGACCTCAAAACTTTTGAGAACCCTTAACCCTCAAACCTTAAGCCCTAAGAGTAAAACTCTTAAGCCCAAAATTTTGAAAGGCCTACCACTTCTAGAAGCGCGTAGAGACCTTGGAATTTCTAAGCAGAGTGGTTCCTCATTGGGGTATTGGCAACACACTACTAGATAAGTATGTCACAGGCTTCTTGCTATTCCTGATGGGGGCTTTAGTAGTATCATAGAAATAAGAAGGATTCCTTACCACGGCCCAAGATACAATGGCCATAGGAGCTGAGAAGGCATGACATCCTTGCAATAATACGTTGAAAGTGGCAGAAGTAATGCTTCCATCTAGGAGGCAGCAGCAGCAGCAGCAGAAGCACTCCCGAAACGGAAGCATTGTTGGGGTGGAATGGGCTTTTCCGAAGATATGGATACTTTCAAGCAGGTCCTCGTAATCAGAATCTTTTGTTTTGGCTTGCGCGTGTAAGGTAGGTGCGAAGACCCAAAGTTTCAGAGGCACCTTAAACCCTCAACTTAAGACCCCAAGCCCTAGACTCTAAACCCTAAGCTTGAGTGCGGGATTGAGGGGCAGATGATTCGCCGTGGCATCCAAATCCAGCCGGCAACTCCCCCCCACCCCCTCCCGCAGTCGGCCAACGAAGGATAGCCCAGCAGCAACAAAATCTTAGGACTTCCACGGTTTCAGAACTGAATGCCATTTCCGCCCCATCCCCCGACTGACCCCAAACCCACCCTTCCCATGCCATACAGCAATGACACACTGGCCGTTGAGGTTCCTTTGCCAGTACAAGCACTTCGGGTATTCCAAGAGCTCCGCTGCCACGTTGATACGGCACTGTATGACCCTCACAGGCAGGAAAGACTGAAGGCCTGTCCCGCATCTCTTTCATTCCAGGCACAGGACTGCTGGTCAAAGGAGCCTTGTATGTTTGCTTCGAAGGAACTTCTCTTTCTGTGGTCTGCACCCCAACAGCCGAGGAGGGGCGCACGATGGCGTGAACAAGTACTTATCACTTACTGATGACTGTAGACTTGCCCAACTACAGCCATACTTGCGGCATTTATGGGATTTATAAGTTGCTGCCCACTCCGAGTAATCCCTCAACCCTAAACCAGTATACCCTAAACTCCAAACTCTGAAAACCCTAGACGGCGAACCCAAAATCCGATATAAGTAGCCCTGGAGGTAAGGAATTAAACGCATAAATACCCTTGAACCCTGAAAATTTTGGGGCAGCGGGCCGAGTCGTAAGCGTAGCCCATGCCGGCGGCGAAGAAGCCTCCAATTCAGAGTTTACACGTTACAGATATATCAATTTCAGTAAATAGGGGACCGCAATGGAGGCGCCAAAACACTGTAGTCCTCATCATAGGGACCCCAAAAAGGTCCACCCAAATTTGGGAAACCCCACATATGGATTGTGCTTTCAGGATCTTTGGGTTAGGGGCATAAGCGTTGTAAAGGGTACGGGATTACTCAAAGTTCGAGGTCATAATTAGAGTGCCTGGGTTCAGTACACACTTCAAAGTACCTGGGACGAAAGCAGCCATGCAAAACGACATGGGCGGGACACGTGATAGAAAGTATTGGCAAATGTCTGCACTCCTAGGATACACCTGAAACATCCGACCGACTAAACTTTACCTGGACCCCCAAGGTAGAATGATGACCCAAAACCCATAGAAAAGAGTTGAAAGGACCATGAGTCTGCAAAGTTTTTGGTGTCCAGGAAACCCTAAACCCTAAGCCCCAAACCCTAAGCCCCAAACCCTAAGTCCTGCCAAGCAGCAAATGGCTCCCACGCTGACCGCGCACCAGGTCTCCAACATGTTGTTCAAGGGATCCTACAGGGGTGTTAGGGTTTGGGTTGAAGGTTTAGTCTAGGGTTTGGGAGGTGTAGCAATTATTGGGGGAAAATAGGTGGCTTGGGAGCAGGGTTGGGATGTAGCATCTTGAAATGCGTACCTTTAGGACCCTAAAGGACCACTAAAAATTCCAAAGGCAACAAGGAGATCTTCATCACGGGCGCTTATCGCATTGTTTGGCGAGAATCCCATGCGAGCGCTTCTGAAATGTCGGGCCGTTCTGCAAAGAAACGCATGGTTGACGGCTTGGTACCCTTTACAAATGGTGTGGGGTTGTATGATGGGTACCCTGTTCGGCCTACCGAAACCCCAACCCTAACCTGTGGAAAGGGCATTTTGATTATCCGAACCCCAATGTGAGGACCTATAAGCCCCTTCGCGCGGCTTAGGTTTACACTTCGTCATGCTAAACTGATTCTAGTTACCACAGCCCCATATAACTAGTCTATGGCTATAAGAGGCTCAAAATCTCAGGGGTTGGGGATCCTAACACCTAAACCTTAAAACCTTGTCAACCGAATTGCCTTCTCGAGTCTGAACCTTCAAACCCAAACCTTTTCCCATTGTCTCCTTGTACGGATGAGAGCTCTCACACCAGTAGCCGTAGAACATGGATACCACGGCCGTACTCAACAACCTTTGCCGCAGGGTTTGAGGCTGACCGCTGAGCCCCAAAAACCCCGAAACCCTCTTGAACCCTCCACCCGGACTCCTGAGACTTGAATCCTCAATCCCAGCACCGAATCCTAAACCCTAAACCCCAATAGAGGGTTTAGGGTGTTGGCGGGGCCTACCTCAAGACAATCCCTTATGGGTCCTCACTACTCTTGAGACACGGGCTGATTAGCGTTAAAGGGGTAGAGCTCAAGGCCTTAGGGTGTGCGGTTTGGCCCGGACGTACTGCATGGTCTTGAAAAACCTACCCAGTTACTACCCCGGCCAAACAATACACATTAAAGTTAAGCCCTAAAGCCTCGAGCGAAGCTGTATATTTTCTAGCACCTACCAATTTTTGCGTAACCGAGCCCATAACTCCCAGAGGCAGACAGCACATCCAACATTGCCTTTCACAGACTTGAGCATAGCGTACCTCCTTTGGTGGCAGCCCAACCCCAACAATCGTGGCTGTATTGCAGCCCTGTACCAGTCATGGGGTCCTGGAAAACGCAGCTTGGCTAATTCAAAGCATCTCGCTGAAGCTCTGAAACTCTGAGCGCGGAAGCGGAGCTGCAAACCCGCAGAAGCTGGAAGCTCTCAATTGCAGGAGCTACGGTCAACATTTCCCATGTACATAGAGGACATAGTTCCTATCAGGGATGTACTAAACTGCTAAAGGGGTTCCCTATGCCCTCCTTGCATAGTGCTTTGTAATCCTAAACCCTTACGCAATGGTCGCCTGGTAGCCAAGATGTTGACAGTAGTTCACGTGCTGTTCACCAAGCCCAGCGAACTCTCTGGGACAAAGGAACACACAATAAACGCAAAGAAAACAAAAAGTAACATGGTATGTCACCAGTCGTATCAAACATGATATACATACGCTTTAGGACTGTATCCAAAAAAAACCTAGGAAGGCGCCCGAAATACTATCCCGATCAAGAACCAGCTTAGGTGATTTAGAGCTCCACAGCTTTGGAGGTAGGAGCCTCTGGCAAAATCTTAGCACCCTGGGTTTGGAGATGGCTGCTCGAAACTAAGCATGGCGCAGCAAGTTACGGGTAAAGAAATGATAATAGTGTGTAAGGCTCATGGTTTAAGATGTACGTTTAATACGGAGGGCGACCTAAAGCCCCCCCCCAGCGGCTGAACCCTAAACCCTGAACCCTAAACCCTACACCTAAAATTTGCTCAGCCAAGGTGGAGGAGTCCTGTCAAACATTAGAGGCACGGAGCCGAAGCCGCTAAGGATCGAAAGGAACCGCTGTGAGGCTGCTCTCATGTGTAGGTGAATTTCATGTTTTTCACTATGTTGGGTCTATTTGCTAGTCTCTAGTCTAAGTCATCATCGAAGGACGTAATTATGATATCTGAATGCGTTGAGGTGCAATGTTTGGAGCTTCGCACTCAAGCAACACATTGCCAACCCCGCGCAATCCCCGATGAGACAGGTCACCTGTGATAATACGCCAAATTTTCTTTTGGGATTGCAGGCACAATTAAGTACCCAGCAGCTTGTCTATCCTATGCCGATACCCCCAATTGTAGGCTTCCTCAGTGGTGCAAGATCACATCCTTGCGCAAGATCATATCCTTGCGATATATTTACCCCTAAACCCTAAACCCTGAATAGAAAGCCAGCATAATGGGATTCCCAAGTGGTGCAAGGTTCCCTCTATCCAGCGCAGTGTACCCGCACCTGTCCTTGCCTACCTCCGACTGAAACCCAAACCTGCATCCCGCTGAAAGGGCTGTAGAGTTTAGAGTTTAGAGTGCTGGTCTTTTTCAGTTTAGGCATTAGGGTTTAGGGCTAAAGGTCAACAGTTTAGGGTTTACCTTTAAGCTGGGGTTTAGGGTTTAAGGCCTTTTATGGGTTGAGGTTCAGGGCTTAAAGTTTAGGGTTGAGGGCCAAAGGGCGGTCGTCAAGGCAACAACCAACAACCAACAACGCCAGGGGCAGTCACATCAGCTGCAACCAATATTTCCTACATAATGCACCCAACTAACTTGGAACCCAACACAAGAAAACTGTAAAGAAATTGAATCCTTCAAAACGTGGCTACGTCGAGTTCTCATCTTAGTTTTGGAATGGTATATGACAATAAACCTGAAGTCTAAAACCCTGAACCCTGAACCGTCTATCATAGCAACTGGACCTTCTCTCCCTCACGACAGCCCCAAAGTAAACATCCTGACAGACTTGCACAAGAATCATGGGTTCTCCGAACCACCCCAGGCTCCCGGATTAGGATTAGGGTGTAGTGATTTGAGTTTAGGGGCTTCGGGATTGGGTATGCAGGAATGATTTTCGAGGTTAGGTATAAAGCATTAGGTTTTCGGGATTGGGGCTTTAGGTTTTTAGCGCATAAGGTTTGTGGAACAGGGTTCAGCGTTTATAGGGTTCAGGGCTCAGGGTGTGCTAACCCGCCCCGCCGCCGCACACACCTTCATTGCCACCTCCTTCAGGTTCCCCCTTGATTGCTCTTAATGCACCCTAAACCTACAGAGAATCTTGAGGGGTAGTATGGTGTGGTAAGGGAGTCCATAAAGGAACAAGACGTCTGCCTTAAGAAGCCACATGCCACATGGTGCCAGCAGTAGGTACCTTAGGGCTTAGGGCTTAGGGCTTAGAGGTCAAGGTCAGGGTTACCAGAATATATGTACTATCGACCGTATAACAAGATCATGGCAGCTTAAGTAACAACATTCGTGAACAGCAACCCAGCAAGCCTTAAGCATCCAAAGCCCTAAACCCTACCTGGAGATCCAGGGTTTAGGGTGTAGGGCTCAGGGTTGACAATCCTTGTTATAGCCTGATGTAGGAATTGGGGAAAAGTTGAAATCAGTACTAGTCCGCGGGATCTTTGCCCTGGCTTTAAATCCTCAGCCCCGGGCCGTAAACCCTAAACCCTGAACCCGAAAACAGTGAACGCTGAACCCTAACCCCTAAACCCTAAACCCTGAACCATAAACCCTGAACCATAAACCCTGAACCCTAAACCCTAAGCCCTGAACCCTTAATCCTAAGCCCTAAGCCTTCAACTTTCAACCCCAAGCCCGGACAACCGAGGTTAGAGCTGCACAGATCCCAGGTTCGTGAAGACCGCTGCCAGAACATTGATCCTCTATGGGGGGTTGAGGGTTTAGGGTTTAAGTGTTTAGGGTAGGGTTTAGGGTTTAGGGTTTAGGGTTTAAAGGTTTAGGCGTAGATATGGGGAGGGCATTATCTAGGGATAATATGCGGGTTATATAGAGATAGTATAGGATTTTCTGGAGATAATATGGCGATAGTATGGAGGTTATCTGGGGATAGTACGGAGGTTCTATACGAAAAATGGGAACTACGAAGATCGGGTATTTATTAATGTTATCTAGGAAGAATATGGGGTTTTTGGGGTTATGTGGGAATAATACGGGGGGTAATATAGGGATAATGGAAAACCAAATGGAAACTACTATCATAGGGTGTATATATATTAGGGTTTTCTAGGCATAATATGGGATTACATGGGGATAATGGAAAAGGGAAATGCAGGGTTTAAGGGATCAGGGATTTGAGTGTATGGGTTTTGGACTTAGGGGTCTAGGGGTGTGGGGTGAAGGGTCTACGGTTGAGGGGTTAGGGTGAAAGGTCTAAGGTTTGGAGTTTCCAATTTACGGTGTAGGATCTACAGGGTCGCATGGGCTCTGGCTTCAGGATTTGGGGCTTGAAAACTTCGATGCGGTTGTCAGAAGGGAATAGTACCATGAGTCTGCAGGGAATGGGTTAACTGAGCATGACTAATTACGGGTATAAAGGGATTATTTGAGAAGAGGGTCCCTTCAGGAGAAACTCTCATAACTCCGGAGGTTGTGTGAGGATATTGGGATGATAAGGACTACGACTGCGACGACGTCGACGACGTCGACAATAAATACGAGGAGGACGACAAGGAGAAGGCCGGGGAGGAGGAGGAGGAGGAGGAGGAGGAGGAGCACGACGTGGAGGAGGACGACGCGGACGACGATGATGATGAGTAGGATGTGGGTGTAGGGCTTACGGTTGGGGTCTACGGTTTAGCGTCTGGGGTTTAGGGTACACTTCACAGCTAGGTTGAGTAGGCTTGTGCTCTTCATTCCCAACACTTTCCGACTGTCATGATATTTACGAACCTTGGACCCTAAATCACCCGAAGCCTAAACCCTAACTAGTAGTTTCCATTTTCTACATAAGCCCAGCACTACCATCCCCTAGAGGGAATCACAAGAAGGTCAGAACAACTTCGAGAATGGAAAGAAGAAGGGATTCTGAGGGATCTTGGTTTAGGGTCTGGGGCTAGATACTGGATTTAAGGAGAATGCAATGTCCCATCGTGTTGGGGCCTAAATGCAGAGTGCGGGGCTTCGTCGCGTGTAGGAGGCTAATACTCATAGTTATTCGGCCTACTACGTTCAATCACTGTGTGATACTGTTGATACTATAGGTACTTCATCACATTGATACACTAAACTGCCGTAATTCTCAAGGCGTGAGGTACTTCAGGTCATTCAGGATTTCAACTACCGTAGAACTAGACTTTGGTAAGCCCACTATCAATTTCCGACCTTCCCTAGATTCTATCGAGGGTAGAGGCACTTAGGGCCTCACAGAAAAGGTCCCCTCATAACCTGTTCTTGGATAAAGTATAATATGGTCCAAACCCTACTCCTACTCCTACGGGTGAGGGAGAAAAAATGTTGCACCTCCTAGACGCGTGAACACTTCTAATTCCCAGAAAGTGGGGCACTTCAGGTGACGCAGGAATTATCCCATAAGCCAACACTATTCTTACTTCTTTCAAGGTTCTACAGTACTCCAAGAGACCCTAGACCCTGTATGTTACGAGCGTAATACGCCCCAAAACGCAAACACAACACCCACAACCTTAATCCCTGAGTCCCCAGCCCAAAAGCTGGAGCCCTGAACCCGAGCTGTTTTGTCAAAGGAGTTTGGGGCTGCATTTGCAGGAGCCCCAAATAAGCTCTGCAGCTGCACCAAATATCCTGCATGACTAGTAGCATGGTTCCGGAGGTACGGGGTATTTAGGATGCAGGATCGTCAATGTCAACCCTGAATCCTAAACCTCGTATACTTCCCCTATAACCCCACTCGAATGGACCGCGAGCTAAACCTTGTATAGCTCCCTGCAACCCCGTTAAAGGTAACCCAAACTGTGTAGGGTACTCAGGGTTATGCAGGAGTTTGAACATCCACAGTAGGATGCAGCTGAGGAGCAAGAGATCCCTGGTCATCTTCACAAGGAGCCACCACCTGAGCTTTAGGGGTTTAGGGGTTTAGTTCTTTGGGCTTAGGAATTTTCTGGATTGAAGCTTTAGGGTTTAGGGTTTGGGGTTGGGGTTAAGAATGCGACCTTGGGGCTTGTGGGATTCTCTAGGAACCAAATGGAAAAGAAAATGGAATGGTTATTGTTTTTTATGGAAAAGAGTCCGTGAGTCCGAAGTCAAGGTGAACGCCTGAAACCCCTCTGCTACTCAGGGCACCTGCAAGGCTTGGAGAGTTGCGTTTGAGAGTTCTGAAGCCTGAGCCCACATATCCCACAACCTAGCCTCCCATGAAGAGAGAAGGAAAGGCCATTTGGCAGTAATGTAAAGAAACTCATACCACTAAAGTGTCAAGGATCCCAAGCGTGGAACCAGACAAAGCAGACCGGGCAACTCATGGCCTGTTGGGGTTTGAGCTCCAAGGATTGGGCTGTTGGGCTCTAAAACCCTAAACCCTGAACCCTCACAAAGCAGGGCCAGCAGCGTGTAGGTGTCGCGGAACTCATCCGAGAGGAACCCCCAGGCGCCGCGCGAAGTGAAATCGTTCTCAACCTTTCAGCTCCACAGCAAAGGCCAGCAAGTTTGAACATGAATACAGGGTTTTCAACAGGTGCGAACTCTTGCGTATATACACAGGTATAGATACATGGAATATATGCATACAGAGGATCTAGGAGTTAGGACGTTGAGCTTTAGGAGTTAGGAAAAGTTTAGGATTTGGCTCAATAGGTTGAGGTCACTGATGTTACAACGTTCTTTCTTCAACTGGTTTCAGGTTTAATGGCTCAGGCTTCGTGGTTTAGGGTTCATGGGGTTCAGGGCTTATAGGGTTAAACCCAAAACCCCAAACCCTAAACCCTAAACCCCAAACCCCAAACCCCAATCCCTAACCCTTTGACTTTAGGGTTTCAGCCTTGGAGTTTTTTTAGCTTTGGATTGCTCAGGTTGGGCTTTGTTCAGGATGTTAGACACAGAGTTGCTGGCGTAGGGCGTACATTAGGAAGACCCCCCACCCTGTAATAGTGGTATAATAGGAATATAATAGGACCCCAATATAATCCTTATTATCCCTTATAGTCACTATTACAGGGTGGGGGTCCACCTAAGGCGTACAGTTAAAGGGTGGCAGCATTAAGGCTCAGGGCTTACGCTTGGGGTGTTTAGGGGATCATTCATGCAGCTCATCAGGACTCTGTACGGATTGTTTTGCCGTGCGAGTCTTCCTGGTAGTCGAACCAAAACCCAGCAACCTTGCAAGCTTGAAACATGACGCAGCATCCTGATCTCAAAGCCCTAAACCCACCATCCTAAACCCTACCCCTGTGAACCCGTAGCCCTAAACTCTGAACCCTTGATTTCGGACCCAAAGGCTTTAATCAAGCAAGGCCATACTTCTGAGTTGAACCACAAACCCTCAATCCTGAGCCCTTCATCCCAAGACCTAATGCCATGAGTGGCTTACCGATGTAGTGGCCTGACACCCCGTGGACTTAGATAGCACTTGTTGGAACCAAGGGCCTCCATGTGGTAGCTTCGCAGGCTGTAAAGCTACAGGTTTTGGGAATTAGGCTTTAGGACTCTTGAAGTCCGGCAAGTCAGGCTAGTGAGGCTAACACCACTGAGTTGCTTTTCACTACCCGGGTTTTAGAGCTTACCCTCCCCTACACTAGGGTGGAACCCCAAAGAAGGCCCTACAAAGGCTAGTGTCCTTTTTTAAGGGCCACCCTGGCGTTCCCACGTCAACTTCTCGAAGGGTTTACTGTAAGATTTCACAGGCTCGGGTGTACAATGCAAAATTCTTTTCACCAACAGCCCAACTTAGGTCATTAGTAGCACGTCCTGCCAAGCAGAACACATCTCAAGATTTTGGACTGGCCAGTGGGGAGACGACCCATGTTTGGCCTAACTGGCAGGGCTGGGGTCTGGGGCTTCGTGGGACGGACGCCATCCTGCAAGATCCTGCACACTTAATCCTTGGAAGAATGGTGCAACCATATGCCTAAGGGCCATACATGAATTTGTCCTTGAACGGTAGAACCAATGGGGTATAACTCAAGTATAAGCAGGTCCCCCCACCATGGTTGTAGTCGGGTGCTAACTACACCCCTACGTATTCTATAAACAACCCACCCCTCCAAACGGGGATGCACTACAGAAGCCTGAGCAACGAATTACCAAGATTACTGCTTCATAATTCTTCTAACTATAAAATTATGACCGGCCAACACCCTGTTCTCATTAAATTGGTAGAAACTGAAGTCCAGCTACCATGTATTGCACCGTCGCCCGCGCTGCGTGCCGGACTCCAAAGGTAAGGCCAAAACTGAAGACCACCTGGGCATTCGTTTCCGAGCTCCCAGTGTAATGGCGCTTCGTCACAATAGAGTCCAACAGAAAAGGAAATAGAACATGAAAAGGTAACTTGGTTCCATAAGGGCTTATAGGAAGTACATGTCAGGCATATTGAATCAGAATACGATTCTTCTTCTATTCTGCAAGAAAATTAGGGTACGCATATTGCAATATCAGGCTTCTGCGTCAGATCCTTTGGGGGTCGAAGCTCTAAGGTTGGGAGAGGGAAGTGCCGGAGCTTTGGTTCTCAAACAGGCTGTAGATTTGGGGTGACCAAGCCCTCCATACTACCCAAAGGTTCGCCTGGATTAGCCTTAATTACCCCCAAGTAAGCCTAATTGGGGGAGAACCTTGCGGCAAACAGTAATGTAAGCATATCATTGAAAAAGGGGGTGACAATAGCATTGAGTTGCTGGGCCGGAAAAATCCCGGACAATCAAATTTGCTTTCTAACAAGTTTGGAGCCCGACAAGGTCTACTTAAGGTCCATCGGCAATAATAAAGGGGTGACAATAATATATTTTTCCGGCCCGAAATATCCCCATTTTACTAGATTTCCTTGTACTTGTACTACTAGTCCTACGAGCTGCACTACCTAGTCCTACCGCCACCCCCGTCATTTGTTATTGCGACCCCCCCCCCCTTCCATAAGCCCAAATCGCAAAACAAGTTTTGAGGGGGTTGGGGGGGTTATTAATGCCATGCTTACATTATAGGGAGGCAGGGCGAAGTAACCCATAAAACTTCAAAATTAACCTCTAAACCCTAAGCCCTAAACTCTGAACCCATAAAGCTTCGGGATTATAGACGTCGGGTCGAGGACGTCAAGAAAAGCACCCCAAGAAAGCATATGGCGAATTAGGGTTTAGGGTTGTCAAAATTGTGGTGCCCTCTTTGGGGCATCTAATATGGGCACCGGCGTGTAGGGTACCAAAAACAAGACCATACTTTTCACAACCCGCCATATGGGAATTGAAGATACAACGAACCCCACTTTGGCTTTGAAAGTTTCTTCCGAGGTTCCTAAACGCGTTAGGGTTAAGGAGTTGAGCGTTGTACGTTTTGTGGGTTGGGGCTAAGACGGCTAAGGTGTTCAGGGCTGCGGCTTAAATGCTTTGGACTTGAGGCTAAGGCTTAGAGCCTTAGGCCACGGGCTTACGGGATCAAGGTTCAGGCCAAGATGTGGCAGTTCCAAAGCCCACTAAACTACCTAATGAACATTTTTTTTCTTTTGTTTTTTCGCAGGACCGGTTCTAGGACTGCATAGGGTAGATAGGCTGATGTAGGGGCATGAAGGGCACTAGGGGCTGAGGAATTAGGTCTTGGTATATTGGGAGCTCTACAAGACGCCCAGGGTTCAGGGCTTCTCTTCGAAGTTTCCCAAGGCATCCCCCCTCTCAACTAATGAGCTACTGTACTATACTATACTATACTATAATCAAATATAATATATTAATATTCTTTATTGTGACCTATCTGGAGTTGGGGGTGGCGATTTTGGCATTGAATAGGGAATGGGGGTGTTTAATGAATGTCCATAGTTTCGATTATGATTTCCGGTTTCTTCGTGCGAAGCCTCGAGCCCTCGCTTAGTGTAGGGTTGAGTGCTTACACCCATACCCCAGCCCAAAGACTCTTTGGCTCCAAGAATACCACAGGATAGGGGTTTGACTCCAAGGGGAGAACCCTTTGCAAGGTCATCTTAAGGGAACTTCTGCGATGCAACAAGGCAAGTACATGATCCATGATATTGATTTTCGAGGAAGAAGTCTATTACTACGCTGGATAAGGTCCTGCAGGGCGTTATACTAAGTACCGTATATCTTGGGAATTATGGTCTTCTGTACGAATGTCCTGTAGGGTCTTTTTAGTGTCATCTGCCACAAGATAGACATACCCTACACCTCGAAACCCAAGATGGATGTGCTCTAAGTTCTCTGGGCCCCTTCGGGAAATTAGAATCAAATGGTTACTATGTTATCCCCCTATAATGGAGAATCACATGGAAATGAAAATGGAACATGAAATGGAAACTTGGTAAGCATAGGGATTTAAGGAACTTAACTTCATCAGCTGGTGCTTAGTATTCTAAACAACAGAACTATAGGCAGATACTTACAGGAACTGCAAGTGTATGGCCTCCTGCCCCACTACGCACTAGGTAGCCTTACGCCAAATTCACCGCCGGCGACCTTCTGGGTAAAGGCTTAGGGTTTTCAAGTTTAAGGGATACTGTACGGCCCCTGAATTACATACTACAAAAACATGATAGGAGGATTAAAAGGAAGATTAAAGGAGATGATTTTCCAAAATACTCAAGCTTCCACAGCAAGCCTGCATGTTCAAACTTGTGGGAACTGGGTTGCTGAACTTAGTTATCTGAATCTAGTTTCACAGTTCCTTAACAGCAACCAAGAAAACAAAATCACTCAACTTCGCACCCTGACGGAGAGCCAAAGACAACCTAAAAACACACACACACACACACACACCGCCCCCATCCATATGAACCTAAACAATCCACAGTTCTTAGGAAGCGCAGGCAAAGGCACATTGTATGCCAGCGCGTAAGGCAGAATTTCGAACCTTGCTTTGGCAACAACTTGCCATAGTCAACTCAAGTACGCTTGTATGGGGATATGGGATGCATGGGGCTTAGGGCCGAGGGTCTAAGGACCGCGACACTAAAGGGAAACAATTATGGGCCACAATACTTCTCAATGGTGCAGTAATTGCCATGGAGCCTTTTTGGGGCTTCCAAATTGTGTAGCCGTAGAGAGGTACGGTACAGCTGTTGTCAAGGTTTGTATGTACTGGCATGCTCTACAGTGTCTTTAGAGTTGCTTCATATAGCAGATTCTCTAAGACTAAGACACCAAAAATACCCCCATGCTGCCCTTCATCTTTGTATTCTAACAAAAAAGCATACTACACCCCAAAGTCCGATTCAAGTCATACATGGTCGCTTCACACAATGCAGCCCCAGAAAATCCCAGCTTGCACTTTATGTCCCATTGGACTTAATCCTCAATTAGTGCAAACCCTAAACCATAAACCCTGGATTACAGGGATTAGTTTGGACAAGCAAGGGTGGCTCTTTCTTTCACTGGGAATGAACCCTATAAGCTTTGAGGCTTAAGATTGGGAAGCGCGCTCCAGACTTCCGGACTTCTGGTTCAGAGTTCACTTGGGTCCAGGGTCTAGGACTGAAGGTTGTTGCCTCTGAGAACGAGCTTACGAGTTTAAGAACCCTGCCGCAGAGATGCGCATGACAACTGAAACAGTCCCCCCCACCACCACACTAAAAGAGCGCCCAACAAAACCAGTCCTCTTCAAGTTGGAAGGCTGAACCCAAACCCTTGGGTTCTAGTGCTCGGGGGCGAATACTAGCACTGGCTAGCAGCCGATCACAGTACAACTCTTTAAAGGTTGTCAGGGGCCCACCACCAACTTGCCGGCTATTCTTTGAAAAGGCGGCTTGCTGAGTTTATGTCAGTTCCGGGGCGGGTGTTCCTGCTGTTGGTGCACAACACCCTCCATAACCGACCTATGGGGACATGCAGGATTTGTACCATGCACCCGATTGCACCCCAAGCACATACTGCATTCAGGTAGCCAGTCACTGAGATCACCAAACGCGCTCACGCTCGGGCAGTCGATGTGAGGATACAGGACGACCTTACATGTCGATGTATCACAGTTCTGGGCCCTTACTCCTGGAATCCTAGAGGGGTATTGGATAGGTCAAGCCTCCACCCACTAATCCACTATTGGTGATCATGAGGAGATGATGGCGGTTTATGTGTGCCCTGTTCTTTTCCCAGAATACGCGGCCCTAAGCCGAGGTATTGGGGTTATTGGGAGAGTTACCAAAAGAGTTGAGATACTCCGGGATCTACCTATGCATCGACATATTATAGGCCTCGGAGAAGCGCAGAGCTCAGAATACCCATGGTGGGATTTTCGGGTCTCCCAAATGGCACACACAATTGTACCCTCGTCAATATTCCGAGGATGCCGTGCATACACAACACATAACATGATCAAACCCTACCTCAAAGGCCCTCTGCCCAATTAGGGCCCCCACATAAACATGGCCGTCCGAAAGCAAGAGAATCCGTAGGCATGGACCCACAGCTGCAAGCCCTAAACGTTAAACAACTTAGGCATTGCACACATTAAGCCCAAAAATGAGGGTTTAGGGAGCACGGGTAGGATCTAGAGTGCCCCCACGGACCCTACATGGTCCTACAACCATACAGTCACTCTTATTCAGGCTTTTACGTTAGCCACAGTCCTACTGTTTCACCACATGCAGCCCTGGCAGGCTAGTAGGGACCCCAGCTTCTATGAGGCTGATACTAGGGTCTCGGCTCAAGGGGTAAAAAGTCTCGTGCTGTGAATTTGACCTTGGGAAAACCAATGCCTGAACCCTAAACCCTAAACCTTGAACCCCAAAACCCTGAACCGCAAGCCCTAAACCCTAAACCCTAACAACAATGATCCCCACGGACTCCATGGCTCTGCTGAGAGGCTGTGGAGATTTCATTCGGGCCTCTGGCACAGGTGAAGAGAATGAAGCCTTGGTTTCAGCCACACAGTTTAGGGGTTTGTCGGTTGAGGGTTCCAGGTTCAGAGGTATATGGGAGGGCTCAGTGATCACTGGTTTGGGATTTAAGGTTCAGGGCTCAGGTTTTATGGCGTTAGGGCTTAGGATTCAGAACTCAATGCCTCAACCCTAAGGACTCCAAAGGCCAACCTAGAAGCCGTTCCGCACCAGGACGCTGAAGAACAGGCAGCCTCTTACGGTTTTAGGCTCAGGGTTCAGAGCTTGGGGCTTAGGTTTGAGAACTTTGAGGTTCAAGAGTTCGCAGTTTAGGGGGAATAGGGGTTCAAGGTTTAGTGATTGGGGGACGAAGGATTTTCATTGTTTGGGGACTGGGCTATGGCAACAGGAACACCAACATCTGCAGCAAGAGCAACTAACCCCTTCATACTAGTGTTAGACATTCGCGTGTGGCAATAGTAGCTCTTAGTATTTCAGCATTACGACTCTGGGTTAAAGTGTTGAAATCCTGTGGGAATTCCTAAACATATTTCCTATATTATACAACCTCAGATAAAGACCCCCCTAATCCCCTTGTCATCCCCATATAACCATCGGATCCCTGACGCCCCCGCCTTTTGGAAAAACATGGAAAAAACTTGACAGAGGATCCATTCTGAGGCTTGGGGTTTCAGGCATAATGCTTTTGAAGCTTGTTTCCTAAGCCACCGACACCCGAACTACACATGGAATCACAAAGGGGCCGACTCAGAGACTGCACGGCCAGCAAGGTCAACCCCCAAAACCCTAAAACCCTATAACGATTCCTTTGAACTTTGTTGGCATACCATTTAAGTCAGACTTCTATGTATTCCTAAAAATGGGCTTAATTGAGCCAAAGCTACTTCCTACATGGAAAGACCCCATGCGCTAATCGAAACCAGACACGACACTCACTCATTGGGAAAGCGCCTGCTTGAACCAGTTCAGGCTGTTGCAAAACCAATCGCACCCTGGTAGAAACTATGACTTCAGAAGGTTACTGTTGTAAATAGACGGACTTACAAATGATTTTCAGGAGCTTCCAGGCTCTATGACCACACACACACACACTGACATTAGGGAATCCATCAAATGGGGTTAAGGGTTTAACCCGAAAATCCTTTGACCCTCAAGTCCCACAAGACCTCTCTGAAACCCCCCTACGCTCAAAATCCTAGTCACTAAAAACCTAAATCCTGCACCCTTTGCACCCTAAAACCCTTAAGCCCCTGAAACTTATCTCTGCTCAGAAGGGAATCAAGGAGTGAATCCTGATACTTAGTTGTCCCTATATACTCACCAAGAATACAATTCTCTCCATTTTCTTTATCGTTCCTGTATTCTCTCCTAACCAGTGGTAAGAATTGCCTAAGCCCTAAACCCTAACCCTGAATCCGAAACCTTAAATCCATGTTGCCATTCAGCTAGAACCATAAACAGCAGCAAGAAAAAGCTCAAATATATGAACATACTTATGTATGTGCATATATATCTATACCCTCCAAACCCTCACTTGCCATGTCATGCTCCATTTTGATTTAGGATTGAAGGTTTGGAGTTAAGGCTTTGGGGAGCAGGGTTTAGAGATTAGGGGGTAGGGTCTAGGGGGTAGGATAACCTACAAATGGGAGTTGCCACAAATGGGGGGGACCCAAATGTAGACCCCAAAATACTAAAATCCTTATCATGGGGACCAAACCCTCAATACGACCTTCTACCTTATGGAAAGCCCCATGTAAGATCGCCCAGAGCCCAAGCATCCAAGCGCCTGCAAGCATGAGGACCTCCAACACCTGTGAATGTGGAGCTTACGAAGGGATGGTTAGGGTTTGGGGTTTAGGGATTATATGGTTTAGGGGCAAGGCCTTGGGGCTGGGGAACCAGGTTTTGAGAATTGGGGGCTTAGGGTGTAGGATTGAGGGCTTGGGGTTGAGGCTTTCCTGAATTTAGGGATGTTAAGATGTAGGGTCTCAGGCAATGGGGCTTGGTACGGTAGCCGAGGCTTAGGGCTTTTCTCCCTGTCCTCAGGACCTGTAAGGAGTACAGCATTGTAGAAGCTGGTGTAGAACCCCTACATCCTAAAATACTGTAGTTCAGGGCTTGGGTTGGGTCATACTGCCCCCAATATCTGTCCTTAAAGGTGTCTTGATTCCTGTTACTTCTTGTCGTAACTGCTACTGAAAGGGGGAATCACCTAAAGTTTACGGCTTCAACACTAAACCGTAAACCAGGGGGCTCACGTCCCTTGTAAACACGGCACTTCTGATGGATGAAATCCTGCACCACTTTGAGTATCCCAGACCATTTGCATGAGTTTACAAGGTTTAGGGCTCAGGGATTCAGAGTTTAGGGCTTAGATTGGGCTTAGGGGTCTGGGACCTCAGGTGGTGCAGGATCTCCATCATCAACAGCATTGCCTACTTGCGAGGTCTTGCTGAGGTGGTCGTCACAAAGAACCCCAAACCCTAAACCTTACACAGTGTCTTGGCAATGGGGGCTTTTTTTTTTCTTTTCGAAATTGTGTGTCTTTTTTGGAATAGAATCCAATGCTCTAATAAGAAGTAGCCCACTCGCTTAATGATAAGTGTTCCCATTGTATCAGCATTCTGAAGCAAGCGAAACAGTTTTTGACAGGGGGGCAGGGGCTTTGTTGCTAAGGGAGGGAATTTCAAAAATGCAGGCCCAAGAAGGTACCATGTTTTAGAACAACCCCCACATGACACATGTTGCGCAATTAGTCAAAGCCACAGGTACGGGGTAGCTTACTGTGATAGGATCAGCCCCTGTATGGGCTTAAGCTTTAGGGCTTATGGTCCCGCAATATATTTGGACTACTGTAAGCCATGTCAAACAAGTAGGGGTTGCCTGTAAAGAGAGACAGTAATGACGGGCAAAGCCACACACCCCACTCTTGTATCTCAGTTCTCCTACAAACCTTGTAGGGCTCTGTACTTACCCCACGCAACCAAACACGGGACCCATGATATGGTACTGGGTTCTCAGAATGTGTGTGACACAACAGACAAGTTTCTGGGACCCCTTTCAGGAGTAATTGGGTGCGGGCGCAATTTGACCCCTTTTCGAGGAGTTCCTGTAGTAGGGGTGAGAATATGTTGACGTTTAGATTAGGGCCTCCTCGTTATGGAAAGCCGCATTTTGTGGTGTAGTTTCAGAAGCTCCAATTCAACGAAAGAGCAAACAAGATATCCCGAAACTGAAATATTTTCTCATTTTGATTTTCGAGCTTTAATTTCAGGTCCCCCAGTTGGACACTAAGTACACACACTCACAAATGCTCCTAAGGAATCCTTTAGTATATACACTTACTTTTTAAAAACCATAGATCCTAATTTTCCATTGATTGTTCATTGTCTTTTCCATTTGGTTCTCCTTGACTCGAGGTAGTAAACCCTAAACCCCAAATTGTAGTTTCTGTCTCCCTTTCCATTATCCTTACGTAATCCCTGAATTCATAGTGAAAACCCTACTTCGAATTTTCAGCTTCCACCTCCATATACTATAATCCTTACTGTAGGTCCCCCAAATAATACCCTGAGTTTTGGGAAAGTCTCAAACCTAAAACCTGAAGCGTATAAAGCCCCCATGTAACCCTTAGTCCCCTTCCCTAAACCCTAAACCCTACTTTTGATTTGGGAAACAGATGGAGCCTGTGACCGGGTGACGTCAATCTTCTCCCGAGCGGCTTGGAAAGCCTTGCCTGGAGCGAACTTCCTGGCACCGTTTAGGATGTAGGGTTTAAGGCTTAAGGTTCAAGGTTTAGGGCTTGGGGTTTAGGGTTTAAGCTTTAGGCTTTAGGGTTTAGCGTCAGACCCTGAAAGGCCTGTAAGGGGTCTTCAGTGGGTATAGATGGATATACAGGATTCAAGGCTTAAGATGAACAATCAAAGCTGGTCTCCCCCCAAACAAGCATGAAACCCAGAAAGGGCCCTGCAACGACTGCGGTCCTTTGTAAAGGATGTGGGTTTAGGGTTGAGGGTTTGGCTTGGAGAGGCTAAATCATTCATCTGCCTTGTTTCTGGCATACCGTACTAAGTCCTCATTATCGGGTGGGGATTGCAATTGGATACTGAAGCTTAAGACAGGCGTACTGCGCGGGCCAAAATAGCTAGAATAGGGTTTTGGAATTTGGTGTTTAAGGTATAAAGTGAAGGTTTTGGATATAATCCAATTGTATAACTGGTTTCTGTGCATAGAATGTTGGCACTTGTTCAAGCTTTTACGTTGGAGGGCGGGTGAGGTATGCTACCAAATTACTAAGCTTCTGGCTCTCAAGGCACTTGACCACCTAGCGGCTGAGTCTCCTGGTCCAGGAAAGCTTTGTTTCTTGATTATGGACAAGGGCATACAGGACCCACAAGGTGAAAGGTTACCTAATAAGGTTTCAAAGCTTTGGGCCGGGGTTCTGGAGGCATAGCACCTCCCCACCCACTGTGGATGGAGGAAGTCTTGCTGGGCGGATCTTATGCCAAAAAAAAGTGTGTAGAAAAACCTTCTTGAGCCCAATAACTACACGATATTTAGGATCTTGACTCTTATGTGGTACAGGTTTCCTCCATCCTTTGTAGCTAGGGACTGTACAATGGACGACATTCACGACATGAGCTCAGACGTTAAGGTTCTTGGATAATTCTAAAGATTTAAAATTTTGAGGGTTGCAGGGCGTGTACAAGGATTTTGTAGAGTTCAATGTAGGGATGCGTAGGCCCTTGGGCTTATGGGTCATTGGAAGTATGATTGAAAGTGCCCAAGTCAGGACTCATTTATATGGCTATGCTGCTTATGATCCTGCTTATAACTCCCCATGAACCTCCAAATGCAAACATGTTTTCTGATTCTAAAAAACTGAAAACCGAGAAATACTACTAAAAACACATCTTGCAATATCTCAATATTAGACCCTAAACCCCAAAGCAACGCCAAAACCAAACTCCTAAGTGTACGATTTAAGGTTTGGGGGGCTCCGAGGCTTGGAGTTTAGGGTTTAGGGCTCGGAATTTCAGAGTTAGGGTTCAAGGCGAACTAAAGGTTCAAAGCTCAGAAGAGCAAGGCTCCAAACCATAAAGTCCTAAAACCAAAGCTCAATGGTGTTAATACTAATAATACTCATGATTATAATGATGAGAAAATGGCAGTACTAATTGGAATCATCGTAATAAGAATAATAGAGCGTTGCCTAAACCCCAAGCCCTCGACACAACAGGGGCAGAGTTGCAGGCACTTCCGCAGAAGCCGGAGAAGTCCCCAAGAGAGCACGGTAGCCGCCGCCAGCGCCTGGGGGGACTCAGAGGGTTTAGGGTTCGGCGTTTAGGGTCTAGGGTTTAGGGTTTAGGGTTTAGGGTTTAGGGTTTGCAGTTTGAAGGGGTGGTAACTGAGAAGGATCTACGTATAAGGTGAGCTACTCTTTTCAGGAGGCTGCAGCAAACACATGAGCTACTCAATTTGTTTTCATATAACTACTGGACGTGGGTTCCTGTTCGGGACTGTACAAGGCACTATACCCTAAACCCTGAACTCCAAACCCTATGAAACTACCACACAGGCCCCTGGCCCCTATGTCCCGCTTGAATGGTCCCTTGGTAAGCCTCATTTCATGTTGACAATAGCTCACATCAAAACTCTTCCAGGCGTGGTCAAGGGTTTAGACTTTAGGGCTTACTTGACCTTCCAGTGTTGTAACCTGCCGGGGTGCCCTATTAAAATGCCAAGGTTCTCTTGACTAGTTGGGGGATTTGGGATTGCCCCCAAACGAGGGCGCTGTGACTGCCAATGGAGTGCGCTAGGGTCCTGATTATGTGGGGCAGGTGTTCTGATGCCCATCCAAGTGCAACATCTTCACGTTATTCTTGTATAACCCGCCCCAAAATCCTCAGGCCCCTGCTTTACAAACCCTCCAGCAGTTCCAGGGTTTGAATTTTGGTGTTCAAGGCCAGGGCTTCATACCGAAAACTTTTCATCCTAAGCCTGGAACAGGAAATTTTGAGGTCATCACAGGCTCCTAGCGCATGCCAATTCCTTAATTCCCCAGGGACGATTTCTAAGGATCCCTAATGAATGAAACGGACCTCGCCGCAATGGCCCTTAGAAGGAAATTGAAGTCATAGGCATGGGCCCCAGAACTGGATAATCATACACCAAGTGGGGACGCTATGGGGATTATGGGGAAGTCATTCCTACGGGTTCTATAGGGACTGTGTTGAGAAACTTCACTAAGCCCTAACCTTAGGTGGGCCCGGCACCCACTAAAGGTGACCACCAGGCCTTATGATATTCATATTGCGGTCCCTACATATATTCTAGTACATACTACTATGAATGGGCGGGGCCCATCTTATCGGATGTAAAGCAGCGCTTTAAACAAAGACTGGACCCTGCATGATGGTTCCTTTTTGTAATCACATCGCGATTTATTGGGTGCCTTTGGGGTTTAAGCCCTTTAATTACCCTAAAGCAAATCCCAAAACCTCCTACATCTGTAAACCCTGAATCCCTACGACTTAATCACCTCGCCCTACCTATCCGTTTAATATCCCTATTTGAAGCCTGCACATCCTCTCTTTAGCCCGTTGAAAACAGGCCGCTACCGCAAGCCCCGAAGCTAGTACAGGCAGGCCACAACGGGCACCAAGTACTTCACCAACATCTCCTGGGACCCAAATGAAGAATGAATCTTCGAAGAGGGGGGCGTATGTAAGGGCCAGAACGAGGTTTTGGGATCTTACCCCTGTAAAGGAGAATCAAATGCACTATGAGATGGAAACTGTGGTTACATGGGGTTGGATTGGTATTCATATGAAAAAGGCTTATGTAGGTGTATATACGGTTATATAGGTTTGGGAGTTGCGGTTCTGGGGTTAGGGGCTTGCGGATTTCTAGGGTTTGGGGTGGGGGGGGGGAGGAGGGGATGTTCAGGGTTAGGGTTAACGATGCCAAAAAAAGGACCCGTCTGGGAAGTGGCATGCTATTTTGCGGGCGGAGTATCCTGCGGGCTGAGCTAGGGTGTCCGGTTTCGGGTGTATGGGTTTGTGGTGTAAGGTGTAGAGCTACTTAGGGATGAGGATTTACAGTAAAAGGATCTCAGATCGAAGGCTTGAGATTTAGGGCTTGGGGTTTGGAATGTAACGTTTAGGGCTTAGGGTTTACCATAAGGAGTTCAAGGCACCTTCGCTACTTTCTGGCACAGACTCTTCATCCTGAAGCTATGCGGTTGACAGTCAAGGCTCCTGTAGCGAGCGCCAATATGTATGTGCTTCATGGGGTTGATATGGTGGACGAAGAAGGTACGGGTATTTTGGACTGAAGGAAGCCTTGGGACTTCTACCCCGTGAAGTAGCTCTAGCAAGGTCTTCAGTTGTCAATGCTGCTTCAGGATTTGGGATGTCGCATTTAGGGCTTAGCGCATGTTCATCGTTCTCTTAAGACTTATTGGTCCAAATCCCAGCGATACATCGCTGCGATCATCTCGAAATTAGCGTCATGACAACGGAAAAACCCAACCCCTGAAACCATACACCACCATGTGCAAACCGCTATCCAGTTGCTCAATTCCCTTGCACACAAACTGACCCTTCCATGCTCATATCAGGATTCTGAGCAATCCAAGCTTGAAGTTACCTACTCAGCTGATCCGCCTAAAACCTGAACATTAAAAACACTCAAAGGTTTCAAAGCACACGCGAGCCCGCTGGACAACAAGAACCTAGACAGAATGCAGCAGGAATGACCGAGACACACGCCCTGATGCCCTTACCACAATGCTTGCAACTCTTTGGCCTTGTGCAAGGCCCATTCCATCAATTGAGGGGGTGAGGGTCGCAGCCCTCGAATACACATACGCGAAGATAGCCCTATATCTTCTTAAAGGGACCCCGCGTGGCCCAACCGGCCCATTTTGTTCACCCCAACTCCTGAAATAAGGACCCCGTTGTCGTCACAGGATCGTCATAGGGTCCTTACTTTGGGTGTTGGGGTGGTTCTCCACCCACCTTCATAAGCTCTATAAGCTGAGCCGCTGAAAAAGCCGAATGCTCCGGCAGTATGCAGCCCAGACTGGGCACAGTCACCAGGTCCTGGTGGTTACGGGCCCAGGGAGTTTAGGGCTTGCAGTTCAAGGCTTAGGGATGGCTTTAAAACAACTTTACAGGGGTTTCTACAGATGTAAATATATGTAAATATATATATATATATGTACACACAGGACCCCGAACCTCATAACCTCTTTACTTTTTCAAAAGAGGGTTTGCGGCTAGGGGCTTGGGGTTTGGAAGTTGGAATGTGGGGCTTCCAGGTTCGGACTTCGAGATTCATGCGTACGGGTAAAGACCACTTATAGTAATTGACCCCTGACAATCACAAACGAACATCAGAATATAGATTGTCTTTTAAATCACAAGGCCTAAAGGGTACCCAACCTCTAAATTTTGAACCCAATTATAATCATATGACAATTATGGGGTCTTTATTCTAGGGCTCGGGGTGGCAAAACCCCCCCTAGTACAAGCCCTAAACCCTGAAACCACCAACCAGTACTCTCCCCCCAAAAAACATGGAGGCCCATATAGCTTTAAGGGCCAGCACTCTTTCATGGGCACTCTTGTGGGATCTTTGTTCATGGCAAGGTATTGAAACCCTTTAACACCTAAATCTTTGGCCTTAATCCTTAGTCCCTATAATCCTTCAACCCTCTAGCCCCTGAAATCCCTGAACCCTTCCTATCCCTAAACCCCTAAACCCAACCCTGAAAACATTCGACCGTAAACTCTTCTTATATCCTAGTCTATCCTTCTATACTTCTAAAGTCTAAGCGTCATACATCCACATATAATCCCTATCTGCACTTTGGGGGAGGGTAACGGTCTGGCGTCAGTGGATGCACCCTAAGCCCCTGGAACCCTGAACGTAAAAATAAGGGCATGCACATGCCCTTCTATACCGTTATCTGATATATGTATATGTATATCCCTCTATACTCCTACACTTTGCGCCCTTTTGTATCCCTTTACAGCCCGGCGTCCATGGTAATGGACCGAAGCCAATCCCACACTTCGGCCAACACTGTCGGCCAGCGAACTTCGAACAGGGAGACCTTGCTGTTTAGGGTTTCGAGTTTAGTTTAGGGTGTGGGGTTAAAGGTTCAAAGCTTAGGCAGGGTAGAGTCTAGGTAGGAACTACTGCATTATGTGGGGCCCCCGGGTGGCAAGACTTTCAGGATTTGTCTTTGGGTTTGATTTTGGGTGTGCAGTGTAGGCTTTACGTGAATAACGTACCCTCTACAATGACCAGACACGGAAGCGAACTATCATACAGGTAACCATGCCTATAGAAACCCGGCTCCCATTTCATTTTGGATGTTCTTGTCCATCTGATTCTCCACCATCGGGGCCGAAACCTGGAACCCTATCAGCTCCAGTCCTGGGACATTCCTCATACCGTCACCAACCTTATAGGTCTCCTATCAAGGAGCGATTAGAACTCGTTACCTTTAGTAACAGCTGTTACAGCAACTTTGAGGTGGAATGGCCGAATGCTAGGTTGTTAACTCTGGTCTAGGCTGCTTGCGAAACCCTCCCCACACCCTAAACCCAAACCTTGCCTCCTCAGTCCTTAATGCTCCCTTCTCTTCTCGCAAGAAAGAACCCCTTCTTCCTCGAAAGCACCATGTCAACAAAGTCCTGCCTGGAGGAGATACATAGGTTCTTCTCAGAAGCCCTTGCACAATGGGAGCTCCAGCAATTGCAAAACTGTATCCTACATCATGCCGGCACCTTCCCGTGCGGCCTCTACAAGGGCATATTCCTTGCCAGGCAAACCGGAAGGAAATCCCTGCGCCAAGCTAAATACTTTGAAAAAATCCTGTAGGCCCCTATGTAGGCCCAAGCGCTTAACAGTACATACTAGTCCCAAGCAGACTCCAAACTCTCAAAATAACAATGCCTGGCACCCTAAACCCTACAAAACCGCACAGACCATAGATAGCAGCAGCCAGTTAGGGTTTCTACTGCGAATTTCGAGACGTGAGGGTTTTAGGCTTGAACTTTCTAGCCTCAAAAAACCTTCAACCCTTAGCCGCCTAAACACAAACTTGCAGCTTCGTAACAATGGATAAGAGCTGAAGGTACTGGAAATTCTGCGCTACGGACGTGCGCCAGGCCGAAAGGTACGCAGAGGTCATGTTCATTGTCCTCCTGGGGTCGCATTTTCAAGGTTGTAGGTAGGGGTTTATGGTCTAGGGAAAGAAGATTGGTGCAATTTTAACCCCCCCAAAATTGGGATCTCAAAATCATAACATGATAGTTATAGGGTCCTCTGTTGGGGACTGGGGTTCCCGGATATAGCCTGGTACTAGCTTGAGCCTTCCCCTACCAGCCTAAGAACTGAAATCTGAGCCACCACAAGCTTGATGCTTAGTAGGAGTAGGAGAAGAGGGCAAGGAGCCCTCAGATGGTCTGGAGGGTATAGGGTTAAGGGTTCAAGGTTTAGGGCCTAAGGGGTAAGATCTAAGGCTTAGGGTTGAAGGTTTAAGGTTCAAGGTTTAGGGCCTAGCGTTTCGGGTTTTGGGTCCCTAGAACCCATTGTCTCATTCCCCACAAAGCACCCTAAATCCTGCATAATATGCAGTTCAAGACCCCGAGACAAGATTCCGTGTTCTTGCCCATTCCCTACTGAGCACCCTTAAACTCAAAACCCAAAAGAAATAAAGTCCTAGATCGTGAAACCCCAACCCTGCAGGACATATAGCCGTAAACCTTATACCAGAGCCCATGTTCAGTTCAATTCCCTGCTACTTGCAAGTTCAGGGTACGTGTAACCCAGTGGCACCTGTACTTAAAGCTAAGTTATCTTACAGCTTAGTGATCACCATATCAGTAGGGGTCTTTCAACTGTGTTGTAAGTATCTTTATATTTGGACAATAAATCCGGAACCTCCATGAGCACAGGAAAGATAGGCCCTAAAACCCCTAAACCCTAGATCCCCCGCCCTGACCCCTAAACCCTAAACTGTGCTTCCCAGGTGCTGTTCGATGCTGCGCTTCCGGTGGGCAATGATGAGCAGTAAGGCTGTGCAGGCCTTGGACTTTGGATTATAGTCCCCCTTAAGTAGATAGAATATCAGGGTTATATTGGGGCTATATTGGGATTATGGAAAAGAAAATGGAAACTACTATTTAGGGTTTAGAGTTTAGGGTATAGTCCCCCTTAAGTAGATAGAATATGGCTTTGGGTACATTTTAATAAGATCCCCACATACCACATATTCTATCTACTTAAGGGGGACTATGAGATCAACAACGGCGGTGGGGTGTAGGGTTTAGGGTTCAGGGTCTCATTGGGAGGAGTTTTTGTAAGGGGTATGATAAGGGGTATCCGGGGACCCTTGGGAGCTATGTCGGGGATATAATAAAGCTCATGTAAGGTCCCTACATTGTAACTTAAGCTCCTTCCCACAATAACAAGAATACAGCCCAAAATACTGAAACTACAAATAAAACCTCAAACCCCGCAAGTACATGTTCCCATTAAAACGCTGCACCCAACCCCAGCACCCCTAAACCGGTACCTTACTAACCCCAAACCCCCCAAGCCTTGGAAGCACTAAATCCCAAGTCCCCCAAGCCCTGAAACTTGAATCCCAAAGCATCAGCCCTAAACCCCATATATGATCCAGGGTTGCTACTCCCCCCCAAAGTATGGATCCTGTGGTTCTTGTGGTCCGGTTCTCCCCCCGCCCCTGTGGTCTTTGTGGTTCTTGTGGTCCTGTCCCTGTGGTTCTGGTGGTATATTAAAGGGGGGGTATTCGTAGATGATCCTGCTTCATATCTCATACTACTTCTAATGCTGTTACCTTAATTCTTCTAATGATGTTGGCCAAAAATTTATTTGGAGTTCCTGGGATGTAGCGCCGGCTGACGATAGAGCCTAAGTAGAGCTACAGCTTGAGGTATAAACGGCACGAATGTCTCCAAGAGTGACGACAGTTACAAGGATCGCAACCCCAGGAGGCCCCTTCCCTGTGACTGTTGGCACTTTTAAGACGCCAAGACCACGCGGAGGTACAAGGTGATGACAGTTTCAGGGATGGCGACACCAGGGGGGCCGTCCCTGTAACTGTTGGGACTTTAGAGACGCGACGAAAGCACGAGGAACTAGAGTGACGACAGTTACAAGGATGGCAGCTTTGAGGCGTCAAAAACGACGACACTTACGAGAATCGCGAGCCCAAGGGGCCGCACCGGAGACTATTGGCAATTTTGAGAGGTTTGGGTTGGCGATGGGGGGGACCATGCCATGGGGGAGGGATGGCTCCCGGGCAAAAAAAATTATGCAATCCAGTTTCCATTGTTGTGCCGATTTGATTCTCAAGTGTTGAAGGATCCAACAATATCCCCGTTTACCCCAAAACCTTCTTCCAACTCCCAACAACACAAACTCGAAGCTGTGTATAGTTATGCCCTCCACAACCTCCAGATATCCCCACCCCGATATCCCCCCTATAGGCCCATATTAAAACCTCCAGTTGCGAAACGCTAAACTCGGATCCCTAAACCCGAAACCCCAATTTAAAGAACAACCCTCACCCGGAATCCTACAACACCCTGAACCGACTAAACCCCCTGAACCCTATGCAACCCCCACAATACGTCCCTGCGCAACCCCCTATAGACAGGAGGCGACCAGTGTTGCGAGGATGAAGAGGGGCACGAACAGTGCGAGGTTGGCATCCTAGAGCTTTCTTTCGTGTTTGCGAGAGGGCTTAGGGTTCAGGTCCCAGTGTTGAAGGTGCGGCCCTTGGTGTTTAAAGATTTTACGATTTAGGGCTTGGGGTGTAGGGCTCCAGATTTAGGGATGGCAATTTCAAAAAGGGCCCTGTAGTGATATGTGAGGTTTGGGTTGCTGTGGTGTTTGCTTACATGTCGAAGGTCAATAGAGCATCCCGTGCACATGAAAACGGAAAATGAAATGGACGCTGGGGATTTGTAGGCCAAGGCCTACTGGGTTGGGGTTTCGGGGATGATACTGCTGATGGAAGACATCATGCACCACCTTAAGTCTCTTAACTAAAGGGAACTATAGTACTGCGGGGATTTTACCAGGTGAAAGAGTTCCTCCATCAACTGTAGGGTTAAGGGATGGAGGCTACGCGCTGATGGGTTTTGAGGTTTGGGGGATTACTGTGTAGCATTGGATTTACGGGTTGACCGGAGAACAAACATCACATAAAGCCCTTATGTATGTCTACCCGGCTCGATTGGCAGCTGAAATTGGGGCTCAAAGGTTTGTTGGCCTTCCGTATCCAATTTGGCGTTTGAGGACATCATTCAGGCTTTAGGGTCCGCTTGCCTTTGTAAGGGAAGTTTATCGATGAGGGCTCATCCCTACTCCTGCTCCAGCTTAGGGTTTAAGGGTTTGAGGCAATGAAAGCAACCCAAGGTCTCATGTTGTCGTGCTTGGCGGAAGATGGATCAGAAGTAGATCAGTTTGGCTTAGCGTCAGCTAGCCTATCCCCCTGAACCGTAAACCCTATTCCCTAAACCGCATTCAGTCAAAGCTCCCTAGAACCCTGGTAGGAGTTCTCATTTGAGATGGTTACTAGGACAATAAGCAGCAGGCATGAAAAAACATGTTCCGCGACCTTCCAGCTCAGCCAGTTCGGAGCACGACTTGTCAAAAAGATAATTGCGAGAATCGGCTCATAATATCTAATTCCTTTTTGGGAGTATATCATCGGAGTTTCTCAAAGTGGGGCGCCTAGGGACCCCAAGGACTTATGGAGATCCAGGGGTGCCTGGGGTCCTTAATGGGGATAATATCGGGATTAGTTTGACAAACTCCCATACTAAAGTCCCTTACCGTGAGAAATTCACTTAAAGACCAACTACATAGCAACCTCTAGGTAAGCATCAGCCTTTTGAGAACTTTTGGCCCTCCAGATCAAGGAACTTCAAAAATCTTCGACACAGGGGGCCGAGTCTCGTCAAAGCATCAACCGCCAGATCCCCAGCATTCAAAGCAAAACAGACAACACTTCTCCCCCAGGCATTTGCGACAAACTCTTCTGGTCCTCCGCACATTGCACAGTCAGACAATCTTCGCGACAAAATCCCATCAAACCACCACACATTTCTGAAAAGCTCCAAACTCTCAACCCTGAACTCTGGAACGTTACTAACACCAACCCTAGACCCTGAACCTGCGGCCACTAAACTGCACCACCACCATGTACGAAAACCCCCACACGGCTTAAGGCTTGAGTTTAGGGCGTGTTATCTCTGTAAATCCGCTACATAATCCACCTTCCATGTCATGTTCCATTGTCTGCTGTATCTGTTTGTCTGCATCTAAACCCTAAGGCGTATATTTCCGAAGATCACCCCCACTAGGCCCAGGTAACCCTATAACCCCTTAAAACCCCAAAACCCATAGGCCCTCACCTCTAAATCTCTACACCCTCATCCCTACACCCGGAATCCCTAAACCCTCATACCTGAAACCTTATCATGAAACCGGAGCCCTAAAGCCCTAAACCCTGTATCACTAAATGCCTAGATTCCTGAATCCTCAAACCCTGACCCTGTAACCCTAAATCCCTCAACCCTAACACTCAAGCTGGAGGACCGAAGTGGAATGTGAACAGCGCTCTTCGAACGGCTGGCATTCGCCGTCGTGGCCTGTTTTGGGGTCAGGGCTTGGGGGTTTTAGGGTTAGGTGTTTAGAGTCGAGTGCCCCCAGCATGGTACGGTAAAACCAATATGCCTGGAAGATTCTAGGAAGCGTTGATGGGCCTATATTAGGGCCCTAGATTTGTTGAGAACATTAGAAAACCTTTGGAACCCTCAAATCTCCCGCAATCAAGTGCCAGGTTTGCTTAAGCGCTGGCTTTCCTATATAATCCCTATATGATATATTCCCGTACTCCCTGCTCAGAACCAGTAAGTCTTTTGGAGCCTCTACAGAAATACATCGTCCTTTCTAAACGAACTTGGAGAAGGAGTCGAATATGCCAAGAGCCAACCAGGTTTATGTGCTGCTCACAATACCCTTATTAATCTTTATTGGTGACACCCTGAAAGTATAGACCCAGGGAGTAAGCATTACAATATACTAGTTTCCATTTTCTTTCCACCTAGTCCATTCCCTACTACTAGCCCTATGTCCTTAAACCCTAACCCTAAACCGAAGCCCTAAAAAAAAACAAACCAGAAACAAGTTTAGGAGCCTCCCACGAAGCCGACCGCGCACAGGCTGCAGGCCTTGCCAGAGCGGCCAGTAGCGCACTCGCCTGAGATGTCCAAACGCGACCCAGACGCGGTTTGGGGTTTAGGGTGCAGGGAATAGGCTTTGAGGGCTCGAGTTCAGGGTGTAAGGTTACAGATCCAGTGTGCAAGTGGAGTGGTCTAGGCAGCAAATTCCTCAAAGGAACATAGGCCCTACCTAGGCTGCTGAAGCCCCCCGCAACGAATGCAAACCTCAAAGAAAGCCTCCACGAGAAGTGCAGCCCATGAGGATTTTGAGATACAACCAAAGTTCAAGTTGAACCACTCACGAGCCTAAACACGGGCTAAGGTCTACGTCTGGGTTTTCAAGGTGGAGGTTCACCCTAAACTCAAAAGCGTGAAGGCATTAACTTCAAGAGCGATATCTCCCCATAAGAAGTCCCAAAGCAATGTTCAGCTAAAACCTTAAACTAAACAGCTCAACCCCACACCCCACCTCAAGGATAAAAAATGAAAAATACGCCCCAAAACCCAGACCCCTACATATGCAAGTTTCCAATCCCTGCCACACACAATTTAACCCGGCTGCCAGGTTGTGAGCCCTAAGCCCCAAGCTTTACGAACCCTAAAGCAGCAAAACCTCAGAAACCTACACCCCCCGGATGTCAACCTACAAAGTCGAGCAGGTGGCTGTTGGTGTAGGGGCAAGTGAATCTACTGAAGCAGCGGTAGACCGAGCCTGTGTGGGCTTGATAACAAGGTTTATGGGTTGGGGTTTAGGATTTACATAGGCTTTGGGATTTTGGGTGGAGTCCTAGAGCTTACACTCTTACACTTCCCCAGACCAACATGGAAGCCCAGAAGACGCGCTATAAAAACACATAATCCTTTCAGACAAGTCATATGGGCTTCCATACTGGTGGTGGGGAGGTGTAAGGTTTTGGGTCTGGTTGAGGTTCAGGGTCTTGGGGTTTGGGCCGCGGGGCATGGTCTTCAAAGGGTTTAGAATTCGGTGTCTAGGGTTAGGGGATTCGGGGTTTGGGGTGTTTGGTGTCAAAAAAACCCTTTGGGTCCCTCTGGAGTTTGAGGATGTAAAAACCATGTCGGAAGCTTTGCAAAAATGCACCAAAAATCCTCAGGGGACAGGTCCCGTCCTGTCTACTGGTTAGGGGTTTAGAGGTTGGGGCTTAATCCTTCCGGAAAGCTAAACCGTAGACCTCAAAGGATTTCTGATTTAGGGTTTAGGGTTTAGGGACCTTTGATGTAGACCATCGAAACCTTCAATACATAGCCCTATAGTAGGCAGGGCAGCAAGCAACACCCTTACCCCGAGACCCCGAGAAAACAGCTACCTCCCCCCTACATTCCCCCTCCCCAAGATTCTCCCTTACTTGTGCTCAATAGCCCTACTTATCTGCTCATAAGCCTTGCAGGAGAACCCATTATACGCTATCATCGCTGACGCGCTAAGTCTTAAACCCCTAGAAACATACAGGCTAGGGTTTAGGGCTTAGGATTTAGAGACCCCAAAACCCAAAAAATGGGACCCTATGACGACAATCCTTTGACTCGTATACAGTGTATACAGCCCTTCTTATAAGGGTTGGGTTGCCAAGACCCTCCTATCAGTCAGAGTTCGCTCCTGGTGTTATTGGTGTCATTAAACTTTTAGGGTTTAACGTTTAGGGTTGGAGCTGGTCATGTTATGATCATTTCAGAACCTGATATTGCACCAATGTGGAACGACTTTCTACGTAAACCACCACCTCTCGTGAGGTTGGGTCAGCATGCTACAACTGAAGCTTAAGGGAGATAGAGCGAGAGAGAGGTAGAGAGAAAGAAAGAAAGAAAGAAAGAAAGAAAGCAAGCAAGCAAGCAGGAGCATTGGTGAAAAAAAGTGGGTTAAGCGTATTGGCAAAACATGCCCCATAGCAGCGCGGTTCTTTGAACCCCTCGAAGTCATAAAACTCCGCAGCCTTACCTTAAATCCTGGATCCCTACAAAAGCCTCATTGTACCAGGTTTTCAACCGGTTCACCCAAGTCTGCAAGTCCGAACCAGAATCCATTGCAGGTGCCTACACTAGTAGAATTGGTTGACCGCATTAGGGTTTTGGGGTACTCGAAGGTTCATGGGACTTCGTAGCTACTTATAACTAAGGTTATAACCTTATAACTCAGGTGGACCTTCCAGTAGGGTTGGGACTTGTGGGTTATCAGTATAGGGACCTAAATCATCGGAGCACGGTTGTCAGGCATACTCAACAATGATTCTGAAAGCTCTAGGAGGGGATGACCTGGCTGGTTGTTCAGGTTTCTACATCAGCCTGACTTGCTTTTCGGGCCCACACCCCAGCTGTAAAGAAGGTTGTAACGGCCGAAACCTCAAAACGCTTCACGCTGCGCATCCTGTAGACCTGTCACAATGCTGAAGGTCAAGCTACCCCCAAGTTGAACAACTTTTACCTAAACCAAGAGGAATACTATGTTGAAAGGGGACTTTGAGGCTTTGAGTTTAAGGTCTGTGGTGTGGGATTTGCAGCATGAACAAATAGGATCAGGTTGTGGTGCATGCTGTACTCAAGATATTTAAGGTTCTTAAGGGAAGTTTCTTAGCTTGCTTTCAAAACCATATGGTCGGCGCGCCTTCTTGTGTGGACCAGAACCTGCGGTCAGTGGCAATGGCCACGCCAATTTAGGGTGACAAGGGGCTTGAGGAGTACGAGGGATATACCAGGGTATATGGCGTTTAGGGTCAAGAGTTTTGGAGTCTGAGGTTCGGAGTTTAAAGTTTAGGTTGTTGGGCATACTGGATTTAGCTTACGGATTTGGGTTTAACGCTTTGGGCCTCCAGATTGGTGTTTGCGCGGTGTTTGTGTAAGATTTGGGCCTCACACCAACACTTGTTCATGAATGGTTGGGCATGGGGTCATCGGGAATGGATCCCTTAAAGTAGCCTATGCAGTCCCCAGAGTCTTTCCTAAGAACTCACCTGAGCCTCAGAGTGAACGAGTAAGCCCTAGACTATCTCCATTTAAGGAACTCTTTGCAAGCACCAGAAAAACACAAGAAACCCTACAGACCCAAGAAGCACTGCTCAACCCTGCAAATCCCATAAAACCCTGGAATGCATGAGGAACCCAGCTAACCCCAACAGACCCCGTTTGAAGACTAGACACCCCAAAAAGTATTACATAACCTATTAGACCCACCGATCAACAAAAACGATTTTAAAAATCACGATCCCCCGTCCTAAACCGTGGAGAACCTACCAAACCCTAAGCTTCAGCCAAAGGCGCCCCGGGACCAGCGGTGGCAACTCGAGACTCTGCGCATAGAGGTTCTCCCACTGACAGGACTGACCTGCTCGGGGTCCATTTGAAGTAAGGAAGTTCTAGACAGGGATATTTAATGCTTCGGGTTCAAGGTTTTAAGGGTTTCGGGTCAAGGGCTTTGTCAGAGTTTGGGGGTTTGGGGTTTGGAACGTTTAGAGTTATGGGCTCGGGTTCAGAGTGCATTTGACACGACCAAACAAACCTAAGGACTAGATCCGATCCCTCGAAAGATGTGTGGAATTGTATGCGGATTATGTGAACTGGAGTATGCGAACGCTGTTTTGGGCTTGCACAAGGGGTCTGTTTTTTCGATACTCCCAGCAGGTTGGGGTAAAAAGGAAAAACAGGACATGTTTGGGGTTTAGGGCTTATTGCTTAAGATTTTGAGTTTGGGAATTGAAGGCGCGCTACCGTTTTGTTCTTTTTGCATGTCCAGGTTTTGCACGTTCCTAGCATGTCATCGCAGCCTAGAAGTTGTATTCCCAACCATGGGTTCTCTCGGCTACAATCCCCGCATACCCACTTTTCTTCGAAGAGAAAAACATACATACATGCATACTCAAACCCTAAACCCTAATACCCTAAACCCTAAGCCCCTAAACTCTAAAACCCTAAAACCTTACACCCCTAAACCCTAAACCCTAAATGGTTAGGGCGTTAGCGCGGATATGCAAATCATCTGAACAAGGACCTCCGGAAGTTGGCACCCAAACACCACAACCCCAAAAACCTGAACCTCAAACCTTTTACACCATTCAAACTCAGCCAAAAACCCTAGAGTGCGGGGGATCTTTAGGGCTCCAGCCCCGGAGTCCCCCAAACCCTGAAGGTATGTTCCGGGTTCAGGGTTCAGGCTTTCTAGACCAGGGATGTGACAGGTTTTTGGGGATGGAGGGGCGTCGGGTTTGGGGAGGGTCCTACACCTCTTAGCCATGAAACCCTAAACTCAGACACCCTAAGCATCCTTCATCCTCCAAATTCCAAACACTAAACAATCCTAAACCGTAAAACTGGTATCAAGGTTTTGGCGGGGGATTTCAGGAGGATCTGAGGCGTACTGACAACTCCTTCCAGGATTCCATATACCCCAACAAGTTATCTGGTTCATACCAGAACGAAGCTTAGGGTTTAGGGTTTAGGGTTTGCACTACCCAAGTTATATTATGCCCTGGGTATCAACAATAATCATAATGAAAGCCCCCCATAAGAATAGATATAAACCCCCTAAATGGGAAGTTTTGTTTATGGTCAATCTTAAGCCACCTCGCCTGAAGACCTACACCCTCAAGCCATTCCCCTTTCTGCTCAAAACCTACCAGTGCTCCTGTAGATCCCACACCCAAACCCCAATGCCTAAATCCTAAGCAAACCCTACATCTCAAACTCCAACCGCGAAACCCGTAACAAAACCTGGACCCTAAACTCAACATCCTATTCCTTCAACGTCCGGAATCCTAAACAACTTTTCAACCCTAAACCCTGAACCCTTGAATCCTAAACCTTTAAACCCTAAACCGTGGGCCTGCGTTGCAAGGAACACATTCCTCCGCACTGGAGCTCCAGTGAAAGCCGTCCCGACAACCACAGTTGCCCTCGTTCACCTCGCTGAAGGATCAAAAGGTTTAGGGCATAGCGTTGAAGGTTTGAGGTTTAGAGTTTAGGCTTTAGGGTTCAGGGCTTTGGGCTTAGGGTGTGGAGGTTAGGTTTGGGGTTTTGGGGCTAGAAGTTGCATGCCCTGGCCTGCAGGGCTTGCAGCCTTTTGGGGTCTATGATTCAGGGTTTAGGGTTTTAGGGGAGTGCAGCATGATGTTAGGGGGCCACTCGGTTCAGAGTTGAAGTTTTATGGGCTCAGGACTGCTTTATGGAGCCTAGCTATCCTTCTTGAGGAGCCTGTAGGAATAACTTTCCCTCTGCTGGAGGCTTGAAGGGACCATATTAGGGGTCCATACTTCCAACTTTAGGTTGCGCAAAACAGCTCATGATGTAACACCCTGTTGTAAACCACTAATCCTCGAACCTCCTTTAACCCTTAAACCTGAAACCCTAAAGCCTGCACATCTCATGCAGAACCCTCACAACTGCCCTGCTTGCAGGGACCCTGCATACCCCAACGCCACAAAGTCCTAAATCCTAAAAACCTATATATCCATATATACCTTTGTACGACTTACAATCAATGTGTCCTACACAATTTAATGGACTTTATGTTAGGGGACTATACTAAACTACAAGAGGGACCCCTACGTCCACCATTCAGGGCTGGCTCCCTACTAAGGCCAATATGTACCTGTGAAACCCCTTAAATCCCGAAAACCCCCAAGCTCCTAGGAAGAGCGGCCTCCTGAAAGCGCCAGCCGTCAGCCTCTGTCTGACAAACGCAGGCGGCCCGGCCAATGGCTCCAGACCTGGTTAGGGGTTTATCGGGGGTGGTGGTTTAGGGTGTAGGGTGTAGGGTTTAGGGTTGAGGTTTAGGGTCTAGGGGGTTTAGGGTTGAGAGTTTAGCTTGAGGGTTTGGTATCATTGTGATCATCAATTTTTGCTTCGAGCCGGACACCTCCTGCAAAACAGGGCCGTTGGCCACCGGGCTTGAGATTTTAAGTTTACACGTGAGCTACACTTCTTAAGTTCCATGTAAGGAATGGAAAACGAATAGAAGCCACTAGAATGCAAAATCTAAGAACATTTCCCATATGAATACTGTAATGGACATGGGCTTCTTATTAGGGAGCGTATGAAGGGTTATACTTAACTGCCAAAGGGATCCCCTTTGTCCACCCTTCCTGGTCCCTTTGTAACCCTAGTCTTGACAGCAGCTGATATGCCTTTAGGAATTTGTTGTTCGAGTTTGGGGCCCAGTCGTCCAAGTATGCAAATATGAGTCGTGTTTGTTTGATACTGCTGCCAAGTAGTTGGCCCCAAAATCCCAACCCTAAACTTTTACCCTAAGGCCTAAAGCATCATGGTGGCAAGCGCGTTTTCCAGGCTTAGGGGTTAGAGTTCAGAGGTTCGTAGAGTTTGGGGTTCGGGGACTTTCGGGCTTAGGGTTCAGTGATTGGGCTACTGTGCGCAGATGCTACTGATACATGAAGATATAGGTTCATGTCAAGTGGAGGGTTGAGAGATTTTGCGGATGGAGGAAAATCTTGCCACACCCAATAAGCCTACATGCTGGCTATTACCATATTTTGGTCATCCTAGCTGGTGAGCTTGGGTATCTCAGCACAGGAAAGGTCTCTTGGCAATTACCCTGCCGCTTCACACAATGTTACTACAATTACTATTATTCTTACTATTATTCTTATTACTATTATTATTGCTATTGTATTTTTTATTACTATTATTATTACAATTATTATCATTATTGCTACTATTGCTATTTGCAGGCTTAGAGCTCCTCAGCAGGGACCCTCGACATACGAGCAGATTATTAGGTACCTCTTCAATACCCCCCTACCCCAGGCCCAAAAGATGTTCGGTTCTGGGACTCTGCAAGAGGTATGCCTAGGTGAAGCCCAGAAAAAAGGCAAGGACTATGGGAAGAAACTCCTGACTTCCAGGGACTCTCATAATGAAACTGTTATCGTGCGGGGACTTTGGATTCAGAAAAGGGATTGGATAGGGATCACTCGTGCTTGCAGGGTGTATCCTGCACATGGGAGTTTCTCAAGAAATGGGTTAGAGGGCAATAAGGATGTAGGGACATTCTTGCAAAAGTGTAGGTGTCTCGGGTAGGGTTTACATCGAAGACATCTTGCAAAACATCCATGTGAAGCCTTCCAAAGCGGGATACACAAATTTGTGAAGTTTCTTGCGTATGTGAGAAGAGTTTCCTCGACGAACAGTGTAGAGGCTAATGAAAGATGCAATGAAAACTAAGGCAATACAGGGGATGCAGAGGCTTGAGCTTCCAAAAAATTGTGGCTCCCTTTTGGAGGTCTTACATTCGGGATTCCAAGTATGTTTGGTGGCTAAACATTTTCAAAACTACTGTATGTGAGGGACAGCTGTCGCGTTCACTACGCTGCGACAAGCAGCTTTTATCTTTGCAATCATGTTGTGACCACCGTGAACTTAAGCCCTAGACACTCCACCATAAATCCTGAATCTGAAGCCTTGACCCCGAAGACATGTCGTTTTAGGGTGTCAGATAGGGATGTATGTAATTTAGTCCTAGAACTGAACGTCTTAGCGGCCTAAGGTATTTGTAGAGCCAGGGCGCTGAATAGTCTTCTGGTAGTTGCTGCATGCCTGCGCCAGGCTATGCTTTCGGCTTCGAGCATTAGGTTTGAAGGCTTCAGGCTTCACGTCTCCCTAAACCGTAAACCTTGCTTGTCTGGGATTTACACTTGAAGGGGCTCAAGCTTTAGGAGTTGGAGGCAACCAACATGAAGCCCCACAAAAAGCCCCATGACGACTACAGTCCTTTTGAAAGGGCACTGAGTGGGGTTCCCTTTTAACTGGTTTAGGCGCCATAGGTTTCAGGGTACGTGAAAGGTGCTTGGGGTGGTTGAACCAAGTCAGATCACATTCTTTCGAATGCTATACGTCAAATGAGCTATAGTCTAAACTCCTAGTATCCCCCTAAACAAGCCCTGCAGTAGTCCCCTATAGAATCCCTTGTAGAATCCCCTTAAGGAGTTCAGACTATGGCTCAAATGAGGATGTAAGCTTACTCTGTCTTGGGGACTGCATCATCCCCATTAAACATACCACCCATCATTTAGCCACTGAAACATCACCCCTGATGCCTCTGCCTCCTTTTCTGCGGCCTTACCCTCGGGGGGGCTGAGATACTTAACTAAACCTACCCTTAACTGTATAGGTATAACTCAGGGTCCTTACGTATGGCTATAATTGCTATAATGGGGTTATATTAGGGTACGTTTGGGGAGCCCCACAAAAATCTTCTTTCATGGCTCTATAGGGATTGAATACGGAATACGGGGCACATGAAATTTTATTCAAACCGCATTACCTTGAAACCCCAAATCGCGAAACCATGGCCACAGAAACTAAACCCTAAACGCTAAAAACCTCGCCGTAAACCTCAAACCAGCAAAACCCCGAACCCTCTAGACCCAAAACCACAAAACCTTGCCCTACACCCGAAGCAGTAAACATTGAAACATAGAACCAGACTGTCAACTAAAACCCCTCGCGCCTGACACTCTCCAGCCCTTTGAGGGACGCCATTCAGGGTCGGCCAATACAGCCTGATTCCCGAACCCCAAAACCCTTCGTTGTACATGGGTCTGGAACTAGCGGCTATGCAGGGGTTCAGGGCATGTATGCTCGAGTTTATGGGCGTTAAATTGAAGGCGTATAGGAGTAAGGGGCTTCCAAACCCTGAAATTGAGCAGTATTCAGTACCTCAAACCATACTAGGCACCTTGGGATTCTTTAGAAGGGTTTGCGAAATCCTGGTTTCCTAACACGTCTCAAGAAGTATTAAGTCGCACATGGCCTTTGTATACTAGAACAACCTGAGCACCACAATTCCCAAGGTAGGGTCCCGAGTATTCGGGGACATGCAGGGCTTGACCGGAAGCAAGTTGAGAAATTTTCTCCCAGGGCCCTACACCCTAAACCCTTAACCGGGCCTTTGGCTAGCCGGTATAATCTACCTTATGCCCAAAAGACTTTCAGTTCGGGGACCCCATAAGAAATGTCCCCAGAGCCTTGTGGTACACAAAAATACTCAACACATGACAATAATATTGATAATGTGAATATGCGGGCAAGATGGAGATGGATAAGGAAATACAAGGTTTAGAGTGTAGGGTTCAAATGTATACGTCTGGGGGCTTGGGCACGGTGTTGGCTTTTGAGCTTTCAGTCTCCTAATACACAGCTTGGGTTTGGGGTTTAGGGTTCAAGCACAACCTCCCGCCTGGCAGTACCCCCCTCCAAGGTTCCCCCTTATGTAGCCTTAAGTGGATTGCCCCCAAATAACTTTAACAGAGGGGGAACGTAGGGGAGGCAGTATAGTGGGGGGGTAGTAAGGGGACCCATGATTTTACCATGTCATGAAAAATCTGTTTACAGTTTACAGTAGCCCATACCGAAGCTTTGCAAGGAATCTAAAACCATAGTATTGGTAATTCTGTCGGCGCCCATCTACTTCTCTTGGGACCTTAGATTACTATTGATGGTTCCGCCTGCCACAAGGACCCTTTGTTGAGAAGCTTGAAAGCTTGAATGCCAAACCTTAACCCTTAACCCTAACTTGCGCATGAAGGAGTATCTACAAGACATTCGAACTTTAGTAGGGTGGGGGTCTGGGTCGCTCTGTGGACTTGCGGGGTGGAAGAACCCCAAACCGCTTCACTGGAATACGGTTGCGTACGTATATGGGTATGTAAATATATGCATATAGACAGGTATGTAAACGTGAGTGTATACATGTATGTATATACATGTGCGCACATATGTAGATACGTAGATGTCAGTGTCTGTGAATATACATATATATATATACATTTGTACATGCATATACGTACACAGTTTCCACACACACACACACATAAACCAACACATAGACTAAAAGAGTCTAATTCCCCCCTTAAATTGTACCAAGCAACGTGATACCCCGCGTGTGTATGTTCCCCGTTTAAATGGTACCAACTACGCAAGCTTCAGCCCAGTAGCCCAGATGGGCACAGTAGCTCGAGGTTCCCAGCTAGGCTGCCTGGGTGGCTGCAACAAAAACTACAAGGCTAAAGGTTTAGGGTGGTGGTCGGGATTAGGGTCTAAAGGCTAATGTTTAGAGATTAGGGTGTCAGGGATTAGGGTGTAAGGTGTCAAGGTTTAGGGTGTAGGGCGGCAGGAATTACGGTTCAAGGTGTTAGGGTTTGGGGTCTAAAGGCTTAGGATTTAGGGTGTAAGGTGTTAAGGTTTAGAGTTTAAGATGTTAAGGGTTCAGGCTTAAAGTGTTCAGGATTAGGGCTTGTTGAGGATTAGGGCTTAGACCCTGGGATTTAGGGTCTGTTCAGGGTCTAAGGTGCAGGGTTTGGAGTTCAGTGCTTCAGGGTTAAGAGTTTAGGGCTTAGGGTTTGGGATTTAGAGCCTTTAGGGGCTTCCTGAAAATTTGGATGCCCTGTCCGTGGGGATTTTGATGGAGCATGATGCTCCCAGCTCCCTTACCCTTCTTCCACCACAACCTGGATGATCATGAGGTAAGTGTTCGTAAAGGTGGGTTGATAGTGCCGCCGTACTTCATTGGATGCTTCGAACTGCGTATGCCCACTTGAGGTAAGTGGTAGACCATTAAAAGATAAAACCCTGGACTGGTTGAAGACCCAGCTGAGAAACCAAGATCCATCAGAATAACGCGACGAAATCCCCGCCTATCTAAGCCATGAATCAAAACTGCATTTCTTGTGACTGGGGCATGGGGATACATCTCCAAGTGCAAGTTGAGTGACCGTGATTTTGTGGAAGTAATTCCTGCAAGTGGCAGAGTCGATAAAAAATCCTCTCGCGCTCATAGCTGTGACGTATGCTTACGCGCGCAGGCACCTCGCTCTTGTGCACATGTGCTGCAGCGCAACACCAGAGCAGAGGATTGCCTGCGCTCTCAGTGCCAAAACATGTCCAGCTCCAAACCGTATCTGTATTCGGATTGCCCTGCAAGCGCTTAATCCGCGCTGCTGCGCCGGCAATTGCCGCTTCCAGATCCCTTCTCATGGTGCCGAGAAGCCCATGTCGGACTTTGATATGCAACTTGCGAATGCTCAACTCTAATGTGGGACGAAGAGCAAGTGAGCGCGTCTCTGGCACCTTTCGAGAAGCAACGATGTCATGGGCTCTGAGGAGGTTTAAGTAAGTAACACACCATTAGTCCCCAAACCCCGAAACTCTAAAAAAAGAAGCCTACAATAACGGACCCTTGAAATCCTACAACTAAATCATTGAACCCAACATGCTACATCCAAAAATTTCCAAACCTTGGAATCCTAAACCCTGAAGCATGAATTCTTTGCAGCTTAAAGCCCTGCAGCCTGCAGCACTTAAATTTAAACCACCAAGCCTTGGAATCCTAAACCGTGAAAGCCGAAACAGATTCGTGTACTTACGACCCCCAGCAACTAAGGACCCAAAGGCCCGTCTACTTCTATGGAAGACCGATATAGGACCCCAAAAGGGGAATCATGGCCTACAAGGGGACCCTAAACCCCCTGAACCCTTCATCGTAAACCCCAAAACACCCGAAGCCCTTAAAACCTAAACATCCTGAAGCCCTAGATTCTTAGAAGCCCTAACACTCTAAAACCGTCAACCGCCAAATCTAAAAGCCCTGAACCACATTCGCATACCCAGGCGGCGGAAGTCTGAAGGAGAGCTGCAGGCAGCCCCAGCGGGGCACCAGCAAAGCTCCAACCTCGGATTTAGGGCTTAGGGCTGGGGGTTTAGGATGTAGGATTTAGGGTTTAGGGCTTAGGGTTGAGGGATCAGGATGTAGCGGTTAGAAGGATGTAGGATTTAGGGTTTAGGACTTGGCTTGAGGGTTCAGGATGTAGGGTTTAGAGTTTGAGATGTAGGATTTAGGGTTTAAGGGATAACGTTGATCTTAATCACTGCCGACGGGGAGTTTCTTGGAGCTGCCGCTATGGAATCCTTTACACCCATAATCCCTTCGTAATCTCCATAGATCTATGGGGTCCCTAGGCCCCCCTCTGTTCAGTCTGATCCGATCCCTAAACCCTACATGCCCCTACAACCTTTCGAAGGATCCCACGAGCTGTCATGCGGCAGTAGATACCAGAAATCCTGCCCAAAAGAACCTAGGTGACCCTAAGTACCTGCTCCTAGGAAATTCTGGTACTGTAATACACCCATGTCATGCAAGACTTGGTAGCAGCAGTAGGACTTCATAGACCCCAAATTGTCAAGAGCTGCCTGCTTACTGTAATGGCCGAGTAGGTAGCAGTAGAGAGCCAGGTTACTTAACTTACTTACAACCTGCTTTGGTTGTACTCATAACCCAATCAGGGGGGACTTGGGGAACTTCTAGATTCTAAATAGGTGATATAAAAAGTTCTAAGCATCGCAGCGCCTCCAAGCAATCCAAACCCTAAATCCTGAACCGTAAACCTATACTCCCTAGACTCCCTCAACCCTGAACTCACCATGTAAGTTTCCTAAACTCCCTAAACTCACTAAACTCCCTAGGCTCATTAACGTCCCTAAGCTCCCAAAACTCTGTAAACTCCCTAAACCCCAAACTCCCTAAACCCTAACTTTCCTGAAGCCCAAAGCCATGCGGCTGCCGCAGTACTGGGCCGGTCGACTGCGACACGAGGCCGAAGCCTGGATAATTCCAGGCTTTGGGGATAACCCACTATATAGCTTATTATAGTCGTTTCCATTTTCTTTTCCATTATCCCTACATAACCCCATTATATACCCCGGGGAAGAAACTCGATACCAAATCTGGTTTAAGGTGTAGGTGTCCCTGAGCTCGAAAACTTCTGCCTGTGGTGACCTAGTGAGACCTTTATCTATATGGGACATTCTGGGACACATCCCAACAAAAACTTCAGCCCTAAACCCAAAACAGTCAAAAAGTGCAAGCCCTGGCAGCTGTAGTTTTCGCCATCACTGGTGGTGGCCACAGGGTACTCTGCACCCCACTCCTGGGCGAGACCGCGCGCTGGCAAGAGCGGGGTTGGTTGAGGTAGGCGGCTGCAGGGTCGTAGTCCTAGGCTTTGGGGTCTGGGTTTATATTGGGGCCATATAGGGATAATGGAAATTAAATGGAAACTACTACATATTGGAGTTATATAGGGGATTATCTTTAAAAAAATGGGTTTGAAGCCTGACCGCAAAGTCAAAGCCCCCCCTCACACCCCACAATGTTCACCCTTAATTTAAGGCTATTTCAAGATCAACAAGCCCAATTAAAGTTAATCAACGGGGGAAAGGGGGAAACTAGGGGGTGGTAAGGTTCATCCTAAGCCCCTAAACCCCTAAACATGAGTAGTGGAGGGGCAAACTCAACCAAACTACCAAGGTTTCAGGTTTAGGGTAAACTTTCAGCCCGAAACCTTAAGCCCCCCCCTTCAAAAAAAAATGTAAATCCTAAAACCCTAAATCCGAAATCATGTTACAAACCTGAACTTGCACAGATGGGACTGACAGTCAACAAAATCAAACCTGTACGCAAAGTTTTGCGGCTCCTCAGAACATGTCCAGAGTCACCTTATTCGGGTAATGTAGAGGCCTATAGCAAATAGCATATTGATGTCTAGTTGGAGTACCGTATAGCATTCATATGAATGAATATAAAGGAACCTAGGACCATGATGTTGCTAACTATCCCTATAAAAACCCTAATGTCCATTTCCATTTGCATTTGACTCTCCCTTGTTGGGGTATTATATCCCCAAACCCTACCTAAGCCCGAAAGAATCCTCATATAACCACTTCAAAGGAGTCTTCTTAGAATTAAAAATTCTAAGGCCGCCACATACTATAGGGGTTATGTAGGGGTTATATTGGGGGTATATTGGGGTTATATAGAGAATAATGGAAAATAAAATGGAAACTACTATAGTAGGGTGTATATTTAGTACTTCACCAGCTAAGATGCCACGGCGGAAGCGCTCCCGCAGGTCTCGAGCGCCATGAGCTTATCGCCCGCGCGCAGCCCAGTGCCTGTGACACAGGGGCCTAAGGATGAGACTCTACAGACTCTCAGGGTTTAGGGTTTATGCTCTATATATATATATATACATATATATATATGACGCCCCCAGTGGTAGTATGGCTGAAGGATGATCCGCAAGTACGGAATTACAACCCGATTCACAGCTACTTACTAAGTCGACTGAGCCTTCAAGTAGGGGTTTGGGGTTTGAGGTAAACAGGTCTAGAGTGTAGGGCCTACGTAGGACAGTTTAGGGGTGTAGGGGTCGAGGGTTGAGGGTCTAGGGGCTTGGGGTTTCGGGTGGAGGGCTGAACGCTTGCGCTGGCTTAGGATTTAAGGCTGAGACTTTTGTGGCTGAGTGGGTCATATGAGCTGCAGTCGATATCTTAAGGATCTTGGTCGGGGTGTGGGTACAACGGAAGACTGTAAGGTGAAGGGCTTACGACGGCTTAGGGTTATAGATGCTGAGTCGCAATTCTTGGGGCATGAGATAAACAGTTTGGGTATGTATATATGTATGTGTATAAATACGTACATTATATGCATACGGTCACCCATGGTCAGGCATGTGCGTGTATATATATATATATATGTATAACCCCCATGTGACCCCCTATCCTCTCCTCCAAGTAAGCCCTACATCTGAAGCCCGAATCATGGCCTTGCAAGCCACGGACTTCGCAAGTCGCGTTCTGACGGCACTCGACAAGCATGCCTTCGGCCATTCCCTTAAACCTATTCTGGGGCCTCCTTCAAGGGGATGTGTGGGTTTTTTAAGGGTATAGAGGGTTCTATACGTACATATAGGGTTTAGGTTTAGGTGCTAGGGCTGCTCGGGTTTAGGGCTTAAGTTGAAGGATTCCACTTGGGGTTCAAAGGTGTTCAAGGTTTGAGCTTTACGTACGGTCTGGGAGGGAGTGCTTAGAGGGGATCGGATGCTTCAAACTTACTTAGGAGTGTAGGCTTAACACGATGAATCACACCTCCCATAATTCCCGCCACCCTTGGCTATGATTCAATTACAGTTACGACTTGGCATAAATTAGAAGTAGCCCAGCCCTCCAGATTTCCCTTGAAGAGGGCGGAGTTTCGGATTTTGCGTTTAAGGCTTAGGTTTGGGGATTCCACTTTGCATCAAAGAGCACAGGGGGTTCATATATAGGGGTCTACGGGTATACATGGCGCTAAGGACTTTGGGGCTTTCGGGTTTGGAGCTGAAGCTTCGGTAGGGCTTCAGGTGTCAGAATTTGGGCAAATGGCCGGGCTATTCGCACGAAACTCAGACCATGCACCTCATATAATTTCTATGACCCCAACACAAAAACCGAACCCTAGCACCTAAACCCTGAACCCTCAACCCTTACACCCTAAACCCTCAACTCCTAAATCCCTATGCAAACAGAAAACCCCTACAAGATCCCTATAAACCCTACATAATTCCTACATAACCTCTATATAATCCCTATGAAACCCATGCAAATCCCCTTACAAAGCCTGTGTAATCCTATCTAAATCCTACAGCTCTATAACCCTACGTCGTCTGTGTATAAACCTTACTAACATCTAAAGAAGCATCCGATCCCCAAAATATACCCCATAAAACTATAGTAGTTTCCATTTTCTTTTCTATTATCCCAATATAGCCCCTATATAACCCTAATATTGTCCCAATGGGTACCTATATCCCCAATCCATCCAGAACCGAAAATACCAATTCTCCCCGGAGAGCCTCGCTGCGGCCCTTCGGCTTTGAACAAGCCCACCTGGCGCCATCTCAGGCTTTTGAAAATAGCGGCTCAGGATTTCGGATCTGGGATTTGGGATTTGGGATTTAGGGTTGAGGGTTACAGGTTTAGGATTTGGGTTAGGCTGCTTTTTGCAAGGCATCTTTCATCCGCCAGCAGCAGGTAAAAGCCCACAGGCAAGTGTTTGAAATCAGCCCGTCCTAGCAACCAGTCTGTGGACGCCACTGAAGCCATGCTCACGGTACAAGAATTAAGGGTTTAGCGCACAGGGTTTAGGGTTCAGGCTTCGGGGATAAGAGCTTTGAGTTCAGGGTTTGGGGAGGTTAGGGTTTAGGGTTTCAGGCTTGATGGTTTAGGGTTGAGGCTTTAGGGCTTCAACGAAAGAAGATATAACGGTTGAGCAAGGATATATGCGGATGTACATGGGGCTTGTGCTTTAGGGCCTACGGCTTATTACGGCATGTTGGGAAATAAAGGATATACGAGGCCATCTGAACACTTTCTGATTAAACACTTAGGGTTTAAACCTTTGTCGTTGATCGTCTCTACGGGGAGACGGGAGTTCTATAAGGCTTTGGGTTGAGGGCTTGGGGAATAAGGTGAAGGGTTTGGGGTTGAGGGTGATCTGGGATTAGTGTGTTTGATTGTCAGTTTCGGCTTGGTTTCCGGGTTGGGGCTTCACGTTGAGGGTGAGGGTTCACGCTGTCAAGTTCTCAGGCCAGCCGAATGTGCCATTTTGCTTTTGGCCTACTAGTTTGCGAGGAGTCTTGTAAAGCTGGGGCATGGGGTCCAGTGAGAATCCCCCCAAAAAATCTCACCATGTCACTAGAACAGCCCTAAACCTTATGAAGCTCCACTACCGCTACTCGCTTCCAGGCAAGACAACTCCAAACCTACACCCCGAGCCCTTAAAGCTGAGCTCCATGCCCTCTACCTTGGGCCCGAAACACGAGAACTCACATCCCAAACGCCCTAGCCTTTAAACCCGTAAGAGTGAAGTTGAATAAAATCTCTAAGCCTCTAAGCCCGAAGTCCTACACCCTAAACGTTCATCCCAACAGCCCCGCAATAAATGTAGAACCCCAACCCTGCTAAACTCTAAACAAACCCTGAATCCCAAACCCAAATGAGGAGGTTTGCAACATCGGGTATCTTCAGCGACCCTAGATATGCGGCCTACAGCGGCGAAATTAGGAGAAACACTTCGAGACTCAGATCAACGGCTCTATACCTGGGGTTATTTCCCCTAACAGTAACTGTTACCACAATGGGTTATAGGAGTTATAAGAACCCCCTTAATAAGGCCAATTGAAGGACAGTTACTGAGAGGGGGAATGACCCAATCTATACCCCAAACATCACCTCCAACCCGAAACCCAAACCCCCAACCTGCTTGAATGCCACACCCTGCTAGGTTCTCAAAAAATAATGTAACTTCAGAGACCCTAGGAGGGAAACATCTGATGGGGCTTCTTCTACAGATCTCCAACCCGAAGACCCGAAATCCCTAACCCTGCGCCCCTAAGCCCCCAAAAACCCTCAAACAACAAACCCCTACATAAACCGCTTTTGATTTGGTTGTACGTTTGATCCTCCATCATTTAAAGAATCAAGCTCGCAAAGCCCTGGACCCCTAAACCCCCAAATTGCCAAAGCTCTAAAGCCTAAAACCACGGCTCCACTTATATATATATATAAGAAACTAAAGTCAAAGCACATCAAACTCTAATTGTCAAACACTAGTCGCCGATCCCCGGCCCTAAACCCTAGAAACCAGTCAAAATGGAAGTCAAAAGATGTCAAAATACTTAGTTAAGATGAGTTAAGGATGGGTACTGCTACAGCGTGTGTACCTAACGCCTGCCACCCTGCAAGTCTCAACTCTCCAAACCCTAACATCCTGCAGCCCAACACCTGAATCTGCCACGGAACCCTCCAAAATTGTATCTTAGCTCTGGGGATTAGTGTCTTGGGTTCAGGGTTGAGGGCAAGATCCAACAGTCATCTTGAGGCCACCCGTTTACCCACGTGGAAAACCAAATGCAAGGTCCTAAATGAGAGTTTCACTCTTAGTCCTACAGATCGAGACTCCCATGATGCCTGTGCAATCCCAATCTATCCCTTGGGTTCCTACGGGTACCCCCACTTGAAGAAATTCCCGACTAATCAGAATAGCAAATTGAAACTCTGAGACAACACCAAACACCCTAAACCATAAACGCCTGCACCGCAAAGTCCTCCTTGGCAGCGCAGGGTGAGGAGTCCGGGCGGCACCAGCAGAGGCTGAAGACCCCAGACCTGAGGTATGGCACAGCGTCCTTTAAGCGGGGTTAAGAAGTTAAACAAGGTTTGGGGTTCAGGGTCTATGGGCTTTCGGGTCTGTAGGGCACTGTAGGGTTCAGAGTTTAGAGTAAGCTCCCTTTCAAGGGCAAAATGTAGGGATCTGTAGGATGCAGGGCTTAGAGATTATGGTTTGCAGAGCGAATACAAAAGAAAAAGAAAATGAAATAGAAACTGCGCTGAAGGAATGCCTTTGAGGGATTGCAAAGTGGGGGACTTGAGATATCTTGTACAATAGCTACATGAATCGAACAACGGAAATTTTCGTAGGTAAATATCTAAACAAACTCATACCTCGTGAAGTCTATGATAGTTGTTCCAAACCTGTCCCAAAAGTGCCCAGATTGTAGGTTCCCTTTTTGGTCAGGATCTCGTTTTCAGTAGGCGCATTCGCAATGGTCCCTCCCTACACCCTAGACCCTAAACCCTAAAGCCACTGGTTTCAAAGAACTTGCGCCCTGGGAGGGGGGGACGAAAGCTTAGAAGCACGGTGCAAACTGACGTGTGCATTTTTTCGTGAAGCGGCGGAACGCGAACGGCCTCCGCGTGCCCAAGAACAGCTTCCAACTTGCCTAAAAAGCTGCCATCTGGCGTCCCAAACAGCCTCCGCCGCCCCGAAACGGCACCCCGAAACTGCACAAAAACAAACACCTTGTCATGCCTATTCTCGAGGCAGGACACCCCAAAACCCTCCTGCCGCGGGGTCTGGCCCGCGAAGCACGGCCAAATTGACTATTCTTGGGGGAATGCCCTCCTTAGTACAGATCAGCAAAGCTGGGTTCAAGACAACAGCTTGGGTAGCTTTCGCAGCAACCCCCATGTCAAGGATCCCTTGCACTGACCCAGACACCTCTCACGCTCTGGATGGTCTTAGGCGGTGGGCCGTACGGGTTCAAGGATTATATAAAGATACAGAGGGACATCAAAGGATACATGGGAATTCTTTGGCCTGGATTGCTTTAGAATGATGATGGTGATGAAGATTTTGTGTGTTGACGCACACGAGCAATGCTCGAAAGGCACGCTTCCTGGTGTGTGTGTGTGTACAGCGCAAGACATCCGTCGATGAGGGTCTAGGATTCAGGATTTGTGTGAAACATGCGCTTGTCCAGGTCTGAGACGTTCATGTCGCAAGAAACATTTCAACAGACAAAATGCACTTTAAAACTCAATAGACTAGCATGGCTCATGCGTAGGTATAAGTCTGGGTATACATAGGATGACTATGCTTATAGCCTTGCTTGGAAATCCAACCCACACCCTAAACCCGATTTATACACCCCTACGTACTCCAGGTTCCATTTAATTTCGCATATTCTTGTCCTTTTGATCCTCCGCCCCTAAACCCTCAACCCCAAACGCTGTAGTATACTGTACTCCAAAATTATATTGTAACTATTTCGGCCCCAAATCCTACTGCCTGAGTCCCCGTCAAATTAAAACACAGTTGTGAACCCCTAGCCCTAGCTAACCATTGGAAACCTTGTAGAATCCCTATACCCCGGACCCCTTGATCCTAAACAACCTGAACCATGAAACCCATGGAAATAACGCAAAACAGAAAAATCTTATCAATCCTTCAAAGCTCTACACCCTGCAACTTACTAATTCGTAGCAGGGAATAAGGTAATGTAATCCCTACGTAATCCTTATATTGCATTTATTATATCGCCTTGTTCCCTTTAAGAACCAGTGAGGCAACCTCTACACAAAATAATTCCAAACCTGCCAGCTGAGGCCGGGGGCGAGCTCAGCAGCCACGCCGGGGCTGGGAAGGTGTACCTGGAAATGTAAGGCTTAGGGTATGAAAGTATTAGGGTCTTAGGGTTTAGGGATTGTGGATTAGACAGGGCTTTAGGATTTAAGGCCTAGGGCTTCGGATTAGGATTGTTTATGGCAACTCCAAACCTGAAATGAGGCCAAAAAGGTGCTGTTTGCTTTCTTAACCACTATTGGTGAGGCCAGGTGAGGTCGTTGCAATTTAAACGCAGAAGCCCTAAACCCTACTGTAAACCCTACACCTTTTATATCCCCATAACCACCTTTAAACGGACCTGGGGTATCCGTAGAGTCCCTTTGTAATTTGCCCAGTGTACGTCCCGTCGCCGAGGGTATCCGCGGCCATGCCAGGTGCCGGTAAGCCTGCGTCAAATTATGTAGGGTCTGTATTAGGGATATTACAAGGATTATATAGGGTTTATAGAAATTGTACAGGGTTTAGGGTTGATGTCCGAGGTTTTGGAACATTTTTCTTGACCGCTGTTTGGAGTCTGCCTTCTACAATGTACGTTTATCCCGCCCTTGAGGGTTTAGCGCGTAGGGAAATTACTTATGTATATATGGATTCCTGATTGCTTGCTTGGGTACCATTGACCTTGTTCAGCATCAGTATAAAAAACAGAGAGAGAGGAAGAGAGAGAGAGAGAGAGAGAGAGAGAGCGGGGACGAATCGGGGTATGCAATGGGTGTAGGGTGAGGGCTGCGGGTTGGGGGGTTTGGGGTGTTTGGGGCGTAGAGCTCAGCTTTGCTAAGCTGCGTAGAATGCTCCAAAAACCATAGATTCCAAGATGTGAATCCGACAAAGACCCTGACAAGCGTACCAAATGCAAACGAAAGAGGGTGGGAAGTACCCAAAAGTACAACACCTGCCACAGGCCCTGCCATGTTGAAAGAACTCCTAGGCTTGTCACACTGCTTCAGTATCTGAAGGCCCCTGCAACCAGAAAGCCCCTAGACCCTAAGTCTTGTGGCTTGGAAAACCAGACACTCCTCAGACCAAAAAGCCACGAGCGTCGACGCTCCGGGACCCCTGAAGCAAAAAATCCGACCTTACACCCCAAATCCGTAACCTTTGACCCTGCGTCCTGCTCCTGAACCCTAAACGCTAGATGGGAGTTTCCATAAACCCCAACAAAAACAGACAAAAGACTACGATCCCTCTTTTGGGACCACCAACAAAGAACCCCTAATTTTTGCGAAACTCTAAACCTATAACCTACTATCTAATCCCAGTTTCCATGTCATTTTCCACTTTGTCTCTTCCATTTGCCCCAAATAGTCACGTCCCTTTTCTTTTCCATTATCCCCCTTGATCCCTGCCACAAATCTCTATATAGCACTATATATATATATATGTATGCATATGTGTGTATATAATGTATATATATACTTATTGGGGCCCTGAAAATCATGATCCAAACCCTCAGGCCAAGTTACCGGGCAGAAGCTCCGTCTCGCCGCAGGACTCGGCTGCGGTGACCACGTCGCCCGCCTGGAGCTCCACGCCTCAGGGGTTCAGGCTTTTGGGGGTCTTAGACCTAGGGGTGAGAGCTGTAAAGTTCTGGGGTTATAGTGTGATAGAATATGGGGTATATGGGGATCTTATTATAATATACCCGAAGCCATATTCTATCTACTTAAGGGGGACTATAGGTGTTAGGGGCTCAGGCAATTGGGGTTTAGGAATTACGCAATTGCGCGCCACGTCTAGCGGTCCCCAGGCAGGAAGGAGACTTGAGGGGTGACAGGTTGAGTTTTTCAAGCGGGTTTGGGGGTTAAGGATTTCTAGCTCAGGATTTGGGGTTTTTTTGCGCCTTGAGGATGTGGGGATTTGGGGTCTTGGGTTTTCAGATTTTGTGGTTTCGAGGCTATGAAGGGATCGTTAAGGCAGGATGCCATGATCCCCTCCTCCAAGGACGGGATACTCCCTCCCTGCAGAAACATGCACGATTCCCCACACCATACCCCGGAAAAAACAGAAAGAAAGGAGGGCTCAGTCCACGCAGTCCCACCAGTAGAAGCCGCCAGTGCCAAGGCTGAAAGCTTAGCTGCTTGGATTTTGGATGTGGCCTTTACCTTCCCCTAAACCCTTAGCCACTAGCGCTAGCAAGATACCCTCTACGCTGAGATATCAAGATCTAAGACAGGCAGATTCACTGCGAAGAAGAGAGTGCCCAGCATTAGCAACGAAAAACCTAAGCCTTAAATCCTCAACCTTAAACGGTACTTTCCATTTTTCCATTACCCAAATATATCTCCCATCCCTCCAAAAACCACCTAATGAGCACTGCAACAGTCAACCGACCTTGGAGCCGATCTAGCTGGCAAGGCTGCCCCAAAGAGCCTCGGCACCGGGCTTAGCGTCTAAGGTGGTTTTAGGGTTTAGGGTTCTAAGGTTCAGGGTTTTGCTTGTAAAGGTTGAGTTTAAGGGTTTGGCCAAGCAAAGCGATGAGGGATCATGTAAGGCTGGTCAAAAGCCTGCGATGCCATCATTTTGGGGGGAATATGAAGGGAACCTGTTTCGAGGAATATCCTAACCCTAAACCTGCTCTACACCTGCACCTCAGCCTCTAGCCCTGGACCTTAACACCTCAAACCTAAGCCCTACCCAACACCCGAAATCCTAAGGATCCTTAACCACACCGCGTACCAAACGTACCCCAAGCCCTAAACGCTCAACTGTATACAACGTGAAAGCCTATGTGCCCCTTCAACCCCTCCAAACGTTCCTACAAAGACCCTCAACCCTAAACCATCCTAAACCCTAGAACCTGAACCATATACAATCCTTTATAAATGACATCTTTGCAACCCCTTCAAACACTTTAAAAAATCAAACCCTTAACGCTAAACCCTAAACCTTTCGCCGTCACGGAACCCAGAACCTTCCAAAACCGCAGCGCAGCGGCAGGTGGCTTGTTGCCCACCCTTGGCACCGGCCATTGTGAGGGTGGTCACCGCACATCCAGGACACGAGTTGCCGGAACCTGATTTGGGAAGTAGGGGTTTGGGCCCCGAGAACTGGGGTTACAAGCATAAAGCAGTTGAAATGATCATGCACCTATTAACCACACCTGTGGGACACGTACTGGGGTGGCACCTACACTGAAAAGCTTCAAACCCGGCGGATGGGCTTTGCCACTCGGGGTTAATCATAGGACTGCTCACGGTTGATGTACTTAGAAAGAGGAAGCCCCGTTTTCAGAGGTTCTTTGGGAGTCCTTGCGTATCGGTCCCCCTTGTATGGGACCCCCTTCAGAGATCCTAAATGTAGGATTTATGAGTAAGGGCTTATGTAGACGCCTGAATACTTACCACTATCATTTCCCTTTTGTGGAACCAAGCTGTAACACGCGTGCAAACCGAGACCTAGTACGGCTCCTGCGCATACCGCACAGAAATTCTAGGCACTCCTCCAAAAGAAGAATCAGCAGAACGTGATTGCTGCCTTGCCCTGAACGGAGCAAACTTTGAATTGTCCACTGCATATTGTTGTGGTGCTGCTACTGAGAGTCAGAACCAAAGAACGATGCCAAACTCAAAAAAACAGCATTCCAGGTTCCAGGTAAGCCCTAAGCCCTACACAGTTGAGGATTTGGGTCTAAACAGTAAGCCCTAAAGACTATACATCCCTATATATGCAAATCCTCTGCTTGAAGGTTCAGGGCATATGGAACCCAGCCAGACTTGCATTTCGAACGCAATTAAAATCTTACGTGATACTAACCAAACCTAAAGCCCAACCCTAAACCCTACGTCCTAACCCTGAACCTCCAAGTACCATGCACCCTTCCGCCTGATAGGACCACGGTCCTGAATGGTACCCGCCGCAAATTTCCAAAACCCCCCATGCTTTACGAGTAGAAGTACCTTGGTTTGGGGAAGAAGGTGTTTAATCATGTGAGGATCTGTGTATGATTTGTAAGCTCCTTCATGAAAAGGTTTTGGGAATCTCGGGGCTATACGGTTGTTGGGATTTGTGTAAGAAAACAGCCATTGCATTCTTTGCTGGGCTCAAATACGCATAAAACATAAGATTATGGGGGGGAGGATTCCCACAATCAGCATACCCGCGGGGACCCTTGACACCGTAGTGGGGCTCTACCAGATAAACACTTTTCCTCCTAACGTTGATACCAAGCACCCTCCATGATCTGAATCTATTGAATTCCCTTCATGCTCAAGGTATGAGGTACTTAGGGTCATGAATGACCTCTAGCATCCATGATAAGACCCTTTACAATCAACCCTTAGTCTAGTCTTTCGGGATACCTGCATCCAGCCTTTTCGTGGAAACGAACTCGGTGTCAAAAACCGTCAACTATGATCCAAAACCTAAGTCGGTATAATGCGAAACACCTGGGCCATCTTTCTGGCAACTACAAAGGACTTTGGGATGTTCCGTGCCTAATCCAGAACAGCAGCATTGGCAGAGGCACACGAAGTACTGCCCTGGGTCAATGCCTGGGCTCCGGAATGCAAACCTGTAAGACAAAACCCTACATAAGCTTTAGGCCTTGGTTATAGGGTCCCACATAACTATCCATTTTGCAACGAGGTCTATTTGAGGTACGCTATACCATGATTATGCGAAGAACCCAGTATCGTAATCTTGGTACTTGCTTAGGCCCCTACCGGCTTAGAGTTCAGGGTTTCATAAGAATAGCAATGATGGTACTCATGGCAGCCACGTAATACTTGTAGTAGTAGTCGTCGTCGTCGTGGTAGTGGTAGTGGTAGTGGTAGTGGTAGTGGTAGTGGCAGTGGTAGTGGTAGTGGTAGTGGTAGTGGTAGTGGTAGTGGTAGTGGGTGCCAACGAAAACCCCTACCCATTGCTTGTGATATCAGTGCTGGATGCAGAACTGACGTACCGGCAGGAGACC